>CAIGRN010070844.1:0-11152 GCA_903798345.1 Fraxinus anomala
CTTTTCCCGAGCCGAGCCCGAGCCGTCCGAGTCGCCGAGCCTTTTTGCCACCCCTACCTTTAATATTTGGAGCAATTCATCTATATGCTTAAGAGAGAATCTTTTGGTCTTTGGTTCTCGATTTTAAACTAAGAATATCTACTAAGTATTTCAAGACTATTTTTTGAGATCCTAGAAGAATTCACTTTAGTCCTGTTTGGCCCTCATTAATTTAAAATTCATTTTTCTCTTTCTTCTTATCAATCATATATTTTTCAATAAAATAATATTACACGTAAATTTTTAAAAAAAATTCTTCATTTTTAACCATACATTCTCCAAAAAAATAATATTGCTCTCATTATAAATTGAAATAATGAAGCCCAAAGTATTTAGGAAGAAAAAGACTCATAATTTGGAGGGATTTCAATAAATCAATAAGACAAGATGAGCTTGTTGAACAAATTTAAGAAGTAACTCTACTCAACGGAGAAAATGTTAAAGAGAGAGTCATTATTTGTTTAAGTTCGATTACAAGATGTCGTCCCATATGTAGTTGCTGAACCAATTCAAATTGCTTATTTTCTTACACATGCACAATTTAATGTAAGCCTCCTCTCATATCATGTAAAATCACTTGATTTTAAACTATTATATAAGACCACGAGTAAATTATTTAAATATTATCTTCAATAGCAACAAATTTACATTATAATGTGGCACGAAACGAGATAACACGATATTACTTTATTGATTTCTAAAAGTATCGGAATAAAAAATTAAGACACCCATTCATATAAAATATTGAGAATAAATTTTGATTTTGAAGAATATCAAATTATCATTCATTTTTTAGACTAAGTTCATATAAATAACTAGATCATTCCCAAAAATATCTCCACAATCCTTCTACATAGCGGAGCTTCTTGGTTCTCCACTATTGTGACAACAGTCGTCATCATTTTTTTTTTGGTGGGTTGCACCATGCCCGTGAAGTAGTGCGATGCAAGGGCGATACACAATGGCCTAGGTAACAAACTATTCCATTGGACATTTCCCCCTCAAAAATAGATTTTAATATCAAGTGGCCAATGCCCGAGATAATAAGCCCTTTTTTGAGTCATATTATTTTTAAAATATATTTTTCTTTCTTTTAGTTTTAATTATATATTTTTAATAAAATAATATTACATGTAAATCTAAAATTGGTCATTATTTTTTACCTACACATTCTCCATCAAATTACTATATATTCCAAAAAATTTTCTTTTTTCTTCTTTGGAAAAAATAGGCTAAAAGTGGCTCTAAACTTTAGTAGTTTATAAAAAAAGTACTACATTTGATCCCCGTGTGAGTATAATTCTTTAAAACTCATTATTTTCTAATTTTATTTTCAACCACACAGTAAAATAATCTTGAACGTAAACTCAAATATTTCCCTAATTTTAATCACATTTTCAAAACAGTCACTTCTGGCAAAATTTATTCTAAAAGGGATTTTACTACATGTACATTAAGATTTACATAATGTATTATATAATGTTATATGATAGTCTGTCATTGTCAGTTTAAAATATAATCAACTTTTTATCCAATCTTTTTCCTCTAAACTGTTGTGAAAAGAGAGAAAAAGAGAAGTGGAAATAAAAGTCAATTGATTTGTGTTTATTATCATAAGAACTAAAGCCTTATATTTATAGGAAATGATTAGGGATACATTGGTAATAATTTTTAGGGTTGCATTGGTACAATTGTCATTCACAAATGACTTACCATTTACAATATTCCCCCTTAAATGACACATTACAAAATATCAGTCTCGTTAAAACGTTGTTTGATAAAAACTCAATGAGACAAAAAAATCAAACGAAAGAAAAAGATTACAATTATTTTTGAGTATTAAGAATAAATATTGCATCATTAAAACTTTACTTGGAAACCCAGAGGGATAAAACTTAAGCGAACGAAAAAGAGTACAACTACTCCCCTGGTGTTGATCACTGAAAATCTGAGTCGACGCATTCCAATCTTGTGAATCAATTTCTTGAAAGTAGATGTTGACGGTGCTTTTAAATAAATCGGTCACATTGTCACTTGAACAAATTTGTTGAATATTGATGTTGCCATTTTTTTAAAGCTTGTGTGTGAAAGAATTTTGAAGAAATATACATCGTCCTATCACATTTAATATAACATCTTTTGAGTTATGCATTACAAGCAGTATTATCTTCATACAAAATTGTTGGATTGTCTTTTGTTAAAATTAATCCACATGATACTTGTATATGATTGGTCATGTTCCTCAACCATACATATTCTCGATCTGCTTCATGAATTGTAATAACTTCAGAATGATTTGAGGATGTTGTTGTCAAGGATTGCTTCACAGATCTCCATGATATAGTTCCTCCACGTGTAAACATATATCATATTTGTGATTTAACTTTATGTGGATCAAAGAGATAACCCGCATCTGCATATCTCACTACAGCATATCCCGACTTTTAAGAATAAAATAATATCAAATCAATAGTACCCTTTAAGTAACGAAAAATATGTTTAATATCATTCAAATGTCTTTGTGTTGGTATAGAATTATATCTTGCAATGAGATTTATAGAAAAAGTTATGTCGGGGCGAGTACAGTTTGCAAGATAAGTTAATGCTCCAATTGCATTAAAATATAATACTTCAGGACCAAGAATCTTTTCTCCATCTTCAAGTAGACAAAAATTATTATTTTTCACATCAAGTGATCGAACAACTATAAGTGATGCAAATAGATATACATTATCCACATAAAATCATTTTAAAACTTTTTCCATATATGTGGATTGCCGAACATATAATTCTTTTGGGAAATGTTTAATCTACAACTCGAGATAGAATTTAGTTTTTTCCAAATCTTTCATCTCAAATTCATTTTTCAAATAAACTGCAATTTTGTTAAGTTTTTAAGAAATTTCAATTAAATTTAAGTAATCAACATAAACTGCTACAATTACAAATCCAATACTTGTTTTTTTTATGAAATTACATGGGCAGACATAGTCATTTTTAGAGCATTCCTTCAACAAATTTTCGTTAGGCGATTATATCATATGCGTCCAAATTGTTTCAATCCATATAATGATATTTGTAATTTAATTGAGAACATGGATCTCGGACAAGTAGAACTTGTTTATCGCACTTTAAGTCCTTCAGGGTCTTTCATATATATGTCACTATCAAGTGAAGCATACAAATAGATAGTCACTACATCCATAAGACGCACATCGAGTCTTTGTGACATGGTCAAACAACAGTCAAACTAATTAATAATCTAAAAGTGATAGTGTCCATTACAAGAGAATACGTTTCCTCATAATCAATCCATGGTATTTGTGAGAAACCTTGAGTTACGAATCGGACTTTGTATCTTGTAATTTCATTATTTTCATTTTTCTTTCGTACAAAAACTCATTTATGTCCAACGGGAATTACATTTTCAGGTGTTCAAACTGCAGGTCCAAACACTTTTTGTTTCTCTAAGGAATTCAATTCCGCCTGTATGACTTTTTCCACTTTAGCCAACCATTTCTATTTGAAAGCCTTTAACATAACGTGGTTCGAGATCCTTATTTTGCATAATATCAAGAGCCATGTTAAAAACGAAAATATTGTCTATAACAGCATTATTTCTTTCTCATAATTTGTGAGATAACATGTAATTTATTGAAATATCATTGTTTTCGGACACTTGCGGTCCTTCAGGAACCAAATTTTTAATATTTGATTGATCAATCTTTTTTAATATTACTTTTTCTGAAGTTTTTTGTTAGTTTTTCTCATGTACTTTTTTTTTTCGAGGTACAAAGTCTTTTGAACCAACTGGTCGACCACACTTCTGACTTATTTGAGATTTATTTGGTAAAGCAAATTGACCTGCAGGGATATCAATTTTTGCTAGAATATTTTCTGCTGGTATATATGATTTTGTCACTTTTCTTGTGTCAGTAAATACAGCTGGCAATTTGACTTGCAATTCTTTGCAAATGAATAATTTTTTCAATCTCTTGCTCACTTGATTGCTGTGGGGAACACAGTGAGATATAGTTGTTTTATTCCAAGAAATTTTATCTTGTTTATGATGATATAATTTTTCCCTCCTAAAGTTGGGAAAGTCATTTCATCAAAATGACAGTCTACAAAACGTGCAATAAATAAATCACCCGTTAAATATTCAAGATACTTAATAGTATATGGTGAATCAAAACCCACATAAATCAAAAGTCTTTGTTGGTGACTTATTTTAGTCCGTTGTGGAGGGTGAAATAGTGAACAGCACAACCAAAAATCCGCAGGTGAGAAATATTAGGTTCATGACCAAATGCCAGTTGTAAAGATAAATATTGATAATATGCAGTTGGTTTGATGTGAAACAATGACACAATATGTAATATGGCATGACTCCAAACAAAAGTTGGAAGTTTTATTTTCATAAGTAATTGTCTAACAATAAGTTGTAGAAGTTTAATAAATGACTTCGCTAGACCATTTTGTATATGGACATACGCAACTGAATGTTCAATAACAATCCCAATTGACATGCAATAATCATCTAATGCTTGTGGTCTAAATTCACCAGCATTTTTAAGACGAATAGTTTTGATTAAGTAATCGAGAAATTGCGCTAATAATTTTATGATTTGAGCAAGTAGTCTAAGAAAATCTACATTCTTAGTGAAAAGTAGGCAAGCATGTGACCATCTAGTATAAGAATCAAAATAACGAAATGGTCCACATGGTGAGTGTATTGGCCCACATATATCTCACCCACGTATATCTCAATTAATCATTTACAAGGAAGTTAGAGATTCAATATTGACATTTGTAGCTGAAAGTTTAATGACTAACTTACTTTAAGAACAAGATATACATGAATAATCATTAGGTGAAAAAATCTTTTGATTCTTTAAAGGATGTCCATGTGAGTTGCTTATTATTCAACGCGTCATTATAACTCTTGAATATCCAAATCGATCACGTTAAAGTATAAAATATTTTAAATTAACGAACTTCTAGTTCATGATAATATTTGATTTGACTATTTTTATAAATGTATAGTACATGCTGGATACGAGTGCATGAAAATTTTCTTTTATCTGCTTCTAGCCAAATACAAAATAAGTTATACAAAGATATTTAATATTATTTTCTTGTATCGTCTCAATGTGATATCCATTGTAGCGGATATCTTTAAAACTAAGAAAATTTCTTTTGGATTTATTAGAAAAAGTGTATCGTCAATATATAATTTTGTATTATTTGGCAAAATAATACAAGTTCTTCTGGAACCTTCAACAATATTCAATGCATCTGAAAACGTATTAATATTATTTTTCTACTAATGTTAAGTTCAAAAAAGACTTTTTGTCTTGAAGAATAGTGTGCATATTTGCGCCATTAACCTAAACAGATATCTCAACAATTCATCTTGAATTTTGTGATATTTACCATTTGAGTAATTTCAAAATAAAATAAATACAATTAATCTTTAAAAATATGATTAAATATCACACAATAATTAATCAAGTAGTCAATATCAACATGACATGAATTATATTTTTTTCCTTCAGAGATAAACACTAATTTAAAATAATATGATTTTCAAAATATGGCCACTTCGAGAGTACTTCGTATTTTACTATTACTTTTTTTTTTTTCAAAAGCAATATGTCAATATTCCTCTATTCCTCTGTAATATTGAAAATTATACTTTATACTCTTCAAAAGCAAGTAATATTCTTCACGAATATTAATTTATAATGTTGTGCTATTTCAGGAGTAACAACAAATTATTTATAATAGATAGATTTACGATTAATATTCTTCTGAAATATTCATTATAAAATTGTGCTACTAAGGGACAATAACAATTAAGTGGAGATGAAGAAAAAAATTTGATAATTATGACATGCAGAAACCAATTCCCAGATTACGCAGTTATGTAAATGTTTTTCATCAAATTGAGTAGAAAGAAGTCATCAATTAACTCATGAAAAAAACATCTAAAGTTATTTAATCAGATTTAAATATTAATTACTATACAGACACGATATAAACTTATATATAAAACTTAATTACCAAACATTCTTCATATACATAAATTCAACTTTGTCATTATACCTTATGTACGCATAAGAAATATGAAAATTCCATTCTGGTGACCATAGTCTACATGGTCATATTTGCAATGATAATTCAAATTTAATTCAACCAATGCGCTGTGAAGAAATTAATCTAGGCGGGTCCATTGGGCATCGACACACGCATAGATATAGAATAGTGGAGAAAGATAATTAAATATTCAAACTAAATCATGAACTGATCCATACTATCAAAAGCCACAAATACACTCGCAAAATCCAGAAAATGAATTATTGATTTTCAATATTAAGAGTTACACAGTTAAATAGTAAAAAGAAATCACACATAATAATAATTGCAGTAATTTCGATTAATATGTATTTAAAAAATTAAAAAAAATTCACATGTCACCAAATTAATTTAATACACGTGATAAATGATGAAGCTTAAATAAATTACTACTTCCCCAAAACTTTGAAGAATTAAGCTTTGCGTCCTGATGACGTGACTTGAAAAGAGAGAAAATGAGAAGAGAGAATAAAAGTCAATAAATTTGTGTGTATTATAATGAGAACAAAGTCCCTATATTTATAGGGAATGACTATTGATACATATAGTAATAATTTTTAGGGTTGCATGAATGTAATTGTCATTCACTAATAACTTACCATTTACAACACATATCATTATGTAATTTATTATGTACATTTTTTTATGTACAAGTAACAAAATCTTTCTAAAAAATAGGCTCAAACTATGGTTGATGTCTTCTAAAAAATGTCATATTTTCCATCAAATTACTATTCAAAATATTTTTTCTTTTTTGTAAAAAATGAGGTTCAAACGGGCTCTATAAAGAGAATCTTGCTACATGTATATGTGTGGACATAGGGGGTGGCCTGGAGGGTCACGTAACCCCTCAACTTTGCTCCTATTTTTTTACCATTAAATTTTCTATGTTTTTATTTTAATTTTTGAAGTGATTATGGAATGTGAAACGAAATCGAAATATTGCATTCTTAGTACCATTTCGAAGTGCTCACGGTATGGTTTTCTAAGTCGTTAATGGCATACGAAACTATCAGTCGTAGCAAATATTACGACTTGTCAAGTAGGCCGTTCAAAATTAGTACTTCGAAAATTTCGAAAACATGTTAATTTTAAAATTCTCTAACGATCGTACGCTAATCGAATATACAAATTGCTTATGTCATTTCAAAACTTATTTCGAGAACTACATTATATGCATATCGAATAGTCCAAACAGATAAAATAGTTAAAGATGCGTTAAACGTAAGTCTTAAAAAAGAAAGAAGCCTAACTCGCATTTTCTTTTAAAAAAATTCAATTATTACATTAATATTTATTATTTTTGCGATACAAATTTCTCAATATAATTTTTTTCATTTTCTTAGGAAATTTTATATGGAATATAATATAAAAAAATTTCAAAATTTTACATCCGAAAAGTTATATCCCATATAAATTTTCCGATGCAAAATTATATGAGATATGATTTTTTTTGGACATAAATTTTCGATGTAAAATTTCTCTCAACTTCATTGCAAGTTCGATTGTATCCCCTAACTTTAAACTTTTGCACCTGCCCATGTACATTAAGATTTACATAATATATTATTAGTGTTATATGATACTCTATCATTTGTCAATTTAAAATACAATCAATTTTTTATTCAATCTTTTCTCTTCAATCATATTATGTAATTTATTATATATAAATAGTAAAATCCTTCTTAAAAATAGGCTCAATCAGTGGTTTGATTTTAGCCAAAAGGCCTAGAAAAGTATAATTTTAAGTGGTTGAGGTCTTCTTACTCAGACCATCCATTTTCCTTTACCCAAACGTGGAAGATACGTTGAGTGTAATTCCGGTTAACCTCACCATAGCCTTGTAATCTGATTTGTCCAGAACTCACGGCGCTACACCTTACACTTGGCAAGCTATAACTTGGCTTGTAACACGACGCGACAGATAATTTAACTCCTATTATACTTTTCAAGAAAGTTAGAAATCCAATATAGAAAACAGTATGGTATTGTTCATTTTTTTTTAAACCGTCTACTCAGCATTTTGTTTTGATCCAATTTTTTTCTAGTGCTACATGCTAAGCTCCTATTTGGCCCCATTTTTCTCAAAATTATTTTTAATCACAAGTTCATGAGATTCACAATTTTTATCCATTTTTTAACTACACATTAGAAATTAAATGCGTGGAGATCAGCCTAATATAGGGGACCACACTCTCAACAATACTAACTTCTAACTCATATACGACATTAAAGACTAGAAACTGGAAAGTTTCAACCACAAAACATGTATAGACGACTTGCATCACAAGCCAAAATTAATTTAATTTGTAAGTGGACAAAGACATTGTTGTCATTCATTTGTTTACACGTACTACCAACCATTCAAGAACTAGGATTTCTATTTTCAAAGGAATTGGCATCAACTCCATGTAGAAGAAGTCAAATCATTTGTCACCCCAGATTAATGACTCTATTCGAGATGGTAGGATCCACCATAAAGACTTTAATTCTTGGCCATACAAGTACCTACTTTTTTAGTAAACCAAAATTGACTTGGTAACCACTCAACAGCAAAAAATTATGGCTCATACCGTCCATTCAAGAATCCCATAAAGTTTTAGGGCTTAATCAATTAGTGTAGTTATCTTGTTCTATTTTATTTGAAATAATCTTCTAACCCTAAATTACTAATTAACCCTCTTTGCACATAACATCCACGAGTGTTCTTGCCGTCATTTAAATCACAAAAAATGATCTTTCTTATTTTGTCATATGTTTCATTTCTATTCTACAACCTTTTCCACATTTTCTGCTACGATCGAGTTGAACTTTATTGTCAATTTGTTGTTGTTCTCCTAATACATTTTTGACAACTCAACACGTATCTTTTCCTAATAAACGAGAAGACATCAATGTGCAATGTTCAAAGATGTCAAAAAAATGCATTGACAACTTTCTATTATCTAAAAAGAGATGATGTGTCGATAAGTTAAAAATTTATTGGACGACTAGTTAGTTCGAACAATATATATATATATAAAAACTCTTCCTCCTATACGCCTCCTCTTTTAATAATTTATGTAATCGAAACGTACAAGAGTATGTCTTATTCCCTAAAATTATTAATTCAATTACTATTAAAAATATTTTATATAATGAACAAATTTTTTATTTTTTATTTTTTGGTTATGTAGTTGAATTCAACTTTAATTATATGTCATAGTTTTGATATGCTAAGATAAATATCAAAAACTACCTCGAGCTAGTTTTACGAAAACACGAAAGTGATCTAAAAAAGAAAAGAAGAATGTAAGGAAGATAAGTCAAAAATAGTAAAACAATGACCATTTGTCATATTCATATAGTGGTATTCCAGTCATTCTGGAAATAAAATCATGGGTCCTCATTCTTCTATAAATTATTGCATTCTTTTTATTATAAATAATCGTTCTTACAATTTCAAAGATATTACCTTTCAATATTATACACACTTTGAAATCAAGAAAATGTGCAGAGGAAGAGAAGAAATAGAAGAAGAAATAGAAGAAGAAGAAAAGACTCAAATTTATGCAGTTTCCTGTGAGCTTTGCAATTCAGAGGCATCATTATATTGCCAGGCTGATGATGCCTTTCTGTGCAAGAAATGTGATAGATTTGTTCATGCTGCAAATTTCTTAGCCCAGAGACACATCAGATGCTTGCTTTGCACCACTTGTGGAAGTTTTACACAACGATATCTGGTTCGAACTTCGGTCGAGGTGGTTCTTCCCACAATTGTTTGCTTGAAGGGGAGAGGCAGTGGATTTGATCAAAATCTTGAAGAAAAGTACATTATAAATTGGAAAAAACCGTTCTTGTTTCTTTGATTATTTCTTCTTCATCCTTTTTTCTATGTGATAATGGCAGTTTGAGATTGGATTCTCCGAGAAATCTCAGATTTGGAGATATTCCATGTTATATTTATGCGGTTTGAAGAAGAAGAAGAATTCTGCAGATTTATTAGTTTATTTTCAGTCCTATGTAGTTGATTATAATCTTTTTTTTTTCTTTTTTAAAGGAAAGTAGTTGATTAATCTAGGTTGTGGGTGCGTTGAATTATTAAGAACTCAAGAATGAAAAGAAATCAAAATCATTGTCCAAATTAATTTTGTTTTGTATTATATACTAACGTGTATATTGAATTATACAGGTTTCAGAATCAGAAAAATATAAAAGAATGATATGTAGAATAATTGTCATATTTAATTCCGTCTAATAAATAAAACAATACAACTAGTAGTTCTCACAAAATTATTGATCTACAAATAAATCAAATATTACAAAGAATCCACCATCTCTTGAATATACTTAAGGCCCGTTTGGTAGAAATTAAAAGCTAATTAAAATTGAAAATATAATCGTTATTGAGTCTCACTCCTCTAATAAAAATCAACAATAACGACTAATTTTTCAATTTTAATCCAATTTTAATCTCTACCAAACGGGCTCTTATTTAAATTGAAAATTGAAAATATAGCCGTTAAGCAACTTCAAATTCTTTCATTTTCAATCTAATAAAAACTAAACATTTTGAAGGTTATTACATAAAATATTATGTTCTATACCGATACCTTCACAATCAAAATTGGGCGATTTTTCTCCTTGCGACATTCAAGACACAATTTTGTTAATGAACAAAATATTGTAGACGATGTGCTTCTGGTTGTGTATCTTTTGACATGCAATGAATTTGAAAGTTGATAAAGTTCGATAGCTGAATTTTTGATCTCCATGGTTAAAACGCTTTGATCTCCTACAAAACTTCAATAACAAAATAAAGAATTAGAAATAGATGATTAAAAAGTGAGATTATTAATATGTACATACAAGTGAAACAACATTATTAGAATTCTCAACTGGGCCAGGCTGATTTGAACTGTTAGGAATTTACTTAATTATGCACAGCGAAAAGTAAAACAATTTCAATTCTCACCACGGATCTGCTTTGTATTTA
>CAIGRN010070857.1:0-13618 GCA_903798345.1 Fraxinus anomala
TTGAAACAAGAAGTTCTTGTTATTTTCCATTGGTTTATAGCCTGATAACCTTGTTTTGATATTACCCGTGTCAACTCCTACCTGTGTCAATTCACTCTTAAGTGTTGAAAAGTATTCTCTGCTACGAATGTAATAAAGAGTAAATTGCGCAACAAAATGGAAAATGTCTAGTCGAATGACAATTTGGTGGTTTACATAGAGAAAGAGATTTCTGGAAAAATTGAGAATGATGTAATATTACAATATTTTCAAAATATGAGACCTCGTAGAATGCAGTTGTCTAAGTTTACAATTACATAGTAAGGTTGTATCATGTATTTTCTTAGTATTTTGGATTGTCAACGGTCAACAGTAAAGGTCCGCCCTAAGTGAACTTAAATTTTGGATTCGCCACTGAGTCTTGCAATGGAAATTGTGGACCGAATGGCGGGTAATTTTGAAGGACTTTTTGGATTTTGAGATCAAAAACTTAGTTAATGTTGTCGATGGGAAAAGGTGCACCCACTTTTAGTCCAGAAGGTCCTTGCTGATTTCAACATAAGTTTTACACTCCCAAATTGAAGCATTATCATTAGGGTTTAAGGTTTAGGCATGGGTATGCGACCAATGGACCGTGTTTGGTCTAGAGGTGATCGATGTCTATTATGGTTTTACCTGGGACCACATTATTCCTGTTGTGAATGAACTAAACATGGTTGATATGACTCGATTCTTGTACGTTTTCGATCTTCCAAAGTCTTTTTCACATTATTAAAACATTATTCACTATGAAATAAATTATAATCAATGCTCTTTGAAAGACAATTCAAAACTTGAAATCAATTAAAATATTTATACCTCATGTCCATGATCAGAACGTAATCTTTTCGTATGCATTGAAAGAATCAATTAATATCTCTTAAATGAGTTATAACAAGTTCTCTTAATTATGCAAACTAAATAAATTCAAGTGTAAAATCAGTAACAGTCATACTTTCTTCTTGATATATATTTATCAAGAAATAAACGCGTTTGGTATAATTATAACATCAAACAAAATTCAGATGGGTGGAGAGAGAAAAGTTCTGCTTGGTGTGATATCGACTATGGTTATACTATTACACTATAACTTAGTCGTGTGCGAATTTGGTAATCCTAAAACCGATTCTGGTTTATCTAAATGCCAAATTGATTGTGATGAATGGTGTAGATCTAAGGGCTTGGAGGGGGAAGTTGCTTTCGGCGAATGCATAACTAGTTGCTGTGATTTTAAGATGTCACGTTACTGTAACGGATTTGGTAGTAGAGATTTTTATCACTGTAGTAATGCTAAGAGTGGCATTATTGTAAAGGATTAGATGATCAAGAGTTTTGTAAGTGTGGTAATACCATCTTATCTCTGAAATTATAAGGAGAGCATACCAAATTATTCTCTCTCCATTCTTCAGATTATTGGGATTTGGATTATTGAATTAAAACCACAGCAAATGTACGGTTCGTTAATGAGTAATAAAATGGATTTGAGTCCAAGTATCGTCCCACAGAGATTGATTTAATTACATTTTAGTTATCGCAACATTAACCGAGACACAAATAATAGGGTGTGCTTGTTTATGACAAAATTATGACTAAAATAATTTACTTATGCAATTATAGTAAATTAACTACACTAAGCCCCTGTTTGAAACCTATTTTTTTCTCATTCTATTTCTCATTCTTCATTTCAACCACACATTTTATCAATAAAATAATATTACACATAAACCCAAAATTTCTTCTTACTTTTTAAAATTTGTCATTCTTCATTTCAACCACACATTCTATCAATAAAATAATATTACACATAAACCCAAAAATTCTCCTTACTTTTTAACCACACAATCTTCCATCAATCACTATTCTAGAATTTTTTTAAAACCCAAAATGGGTGTCAAACAGGGGCTAAATGTAAATTATGCTACATGCAAAATGATGTGTTTAATAAATGATAAATGCACTAAGATCCCCGAATTCTCATGCAATAATCATTTTAACCTTAGTTCTACACTTTGACAACACGGTTGAATTTTGAAGAATCAATATTCCTATTTTATTTAACAATCTCTCTCAAGTAATGTTAAAACTACTTTCATATACGACTCTATGATGAATACAAACAAATAATAGTGGATGAATTTTTATGAACACTTAAAAATTCACATAGAGCATAACGGTATATTTTTATTCCATATCGGATTTTATGACAACCTACACCATGTTGAGCCTATTTTTCTTATTTCGAATGCATAAAAAAACCACCAAATTCATACAATTACCGTGCACAATAATCATAAAGAAAATATAATCTCGTAAATCATTTAAAATCCAAAAATGCATTTTTAATGTCAAATATGTAAAACAAAAGATTATAAATTAATAGTGCAATGTTCATCATCCTCCTAGCACAAAAATATAGCCTCATATATTATGAAAAAGAAAGCAAAAGTATAACAGTTGTTCATCACCCGAAAATTCTTGAATTCAATCTTGAAATTCTTGAAATTGAATCTTCATGTGTTCCTTGCCTCCTTTTGCAATTAATTCTCCACACCTCCATTATTTTTTCAGAGTTGGTATTTATATCACTCTAAAGAGTCCCAAAAGATCTCCAAAAATCATGCATATAATGGCTCAGATGGAAGTTTCCTTGTTGGAGTTGAATTTTGAAGGAAACATTTTTTTTTTTGCAACTTGACCAGGCAGGCGCCTAGTATGAAATGGGGGCGATAGCCCAGGCATACCAGACATCCCCTATAATTGAAGTTAAGGGCCGAGCAGCCACCCAACTTTTATAATTGGGTAGTTGCCCACTTATAAGAACTTCAAGAATTTTCGTTTTAGCCATTTCATTCATTCTTTCTTCTATCTTGGTCTTCCACAATATATTACTTCGATTTTAATACTTCAACTTTTACTCAAATGCATATTAGTCCCTGAGCTTCCAACTATTGACTAATTGATCATTGTTTTTTTTCCACTTGCTTAGAAACAAATTCAAAACTGAAATAAGATAAAATTAACTCAAATTAAGTAAAATCCATTACTAAAATGACACACTTAGTAATATGGCCCTAATAAGTTCACAAAAATGCACTAATCAAACACCCCCAAACTAAAACCTTTTTTTGTCCTTGAACAAAACAAAACACAACAAAACTTAAGAATAAACCATATCACCAACCTAAACAAATCTCTAATAACAAATTCAATGTTAAACGGCTTACCATATGCCTCCGGTTTGTATTTAAGCAACACTTTAGAAAGATCCAAATAAAATCAAAAATAAATTTTTACTCATCCAATGCTCGGCTTAGTATGTGTGATTAACCAATATTGAACTCTCAGCCATACTAGAACATAACCAATTAAGTTTTAATTTAATCATAATCTCAATCCTCGTGTGGTCAGTTTTTCCTCATATCTCTCATGCAAAATCACTCATTAGGTTCTTCTCTTCAATTCGAGGTATTTTTCACACATTTTGGTTCTTGAGAATCATTAAAATGCATCTTCCACACAAAATGATCATAATTAGATACATGTACACTTAGAAGAGAGATGGTAAGAATTTCTCAAAGTCACGCCGCTAGTCTTTAGAGTCGAAATCTCAAAGCTTTTTTCGGGCACCTCTTACTTTTGATAATCTAAATCCATTTTTCTTTCTTTAAATATGAATATATATTTTGGTATTTGCTCTACTCCCATCTCTCTCTCTCTCTCTCTCTCTCGACCTCTCTCGACATCTTATGTGCAAGACTTCTTTCCATTCAGCTTTCTAAATGATCCCTGTAGCGAGTTTTAGGATGATGACTCTCAAGTCGATAACCATAGGGTGATTTTAAATACCCTAACAGGTTAATAGCTCAAGCCCTAAAGGCATGAATAGAAGTGTAAGATATATTACATTTTCTTTTGATATAAGATTCAAATTTTAACATTTGTCAGTGTTCGCTCTAGAATCCTAAACCCAAACTCCTTCAACCAAAGATCTAATCCAAGAACTCCAAATCATCAAACTTCTATGAACACAAGCACTAACCTTCCCACCCCAAACTATTTTTTAGCAATTTGGTTTATATATAAAGGATTTGGGAGTTTTATTCAAACTTAGGTCAACATATCAACAATTAAATCCACATAATCAAGTCATGCTCCAACATAAGTGATAAGTCAATGATGACTATGTGCTCATGTAAACAGGTCTAACATGGATAAACACTCAAGTGAAATCATAAGATACGATGTTGTCCAGTTCTAGCCAAAAATATACTCAATTCAAATAAATATCATCATAGGTGGCAAGTCGTTCAATACTATACTAGATACTACTTTTGATTTTTTTTTCCAATTGTTTTTAGATTAAATTAGTTATACAAACCTAATAAGAAGTTGAAAAGAAAGCAACAAAGATCCTAATTATCCAAATAATTAGCCCCACCCCAAGCAAAAAGATTGCATTGTCCCCAATGTAAAAACAAACATAAACAAAATAAAGGAGTAAAGGATTAGAAACTCCTTGGGGTAGATGTGGATTAGTGGAGGAATCAGGCTGGTCTGGTTGTCTTGATGAACTAGTGGTTCTGAAGGACTCGAAGGTCCTTACTAGCTGGCTGAAATCTCAATCAATTGTCTCCGGTTGACTTCCAAAATGTAGCATCTACTCGTGTACCTGATCATATACATAAGTACGTTCTTTGATCATGCTCTATGTTGTCATCATTTTGCTGAAACCCTCGTACAGGCGTACTCACTCTCTTCAGCTCTTCCTCAATGTTAATTTGCCTCTCGTACAACACTTCCAAAATATTTGTTATGTTGACAACGGATCTACCCAAATATACCTGGGTTACCTGCATCTGAGCCAACTATCTACTCAGGAGGATTGTTTCGGCATCTAAAGCATGCTGTGGTGAGGGATGAACTTGCTCAGGATTCTGTATTCTTTCTATCCCTCTAAGCCAAGCTTCAGAATTTTTTCTATTGTCTTTCTGTTGATTGGGATATCTTAGGGAGAAATTTCTTCATTTGACAGAAGTGGAACCCCGATAGCTAAACAGATCCTACTGAGAGGTAGGGACACATGATACTGTGCTGTGGATCGATCGATGCGACCATCTCTCCTATGAAAGTGAAAAGATGGGGATCCCAAATCAATTTTGTAACCCTGTGATGATGATAAAGTAGGTGAGCCATTTCTCCATTAAACCTACTCCCCTGGGTTGTAGAACAGATGTTAGTGGAGACAAATCTATGAATGAGTCTCAACTCTGAGGTCAACTAATTATTCATAAACTGATTCGTAAGAAGTGGCCATGCATCACCTCTACCATATAGGAATCGAGCAACCAATGCCATATCAAACTCAGTAGGTAGTGGCCCTATATCAGTGCGGTTTAGCTTATAATATCAATCAATCATTGTCGGGTTGAATCGAATCCACTTGCCTCTTATCCATGCTTGGTTCATATGCAATGACTCTAGGTATCAATTTCAGTATTGAAGTTGGTGGAAAATTCTCTCACTAAGGTAGGATAAGTTGCATGAGGAGTTCCAACAACTTTGCCCCAACCACAGTCGTGGACAATCATTTCTAATGAACTTCCCTAAAAATCCTCAATCGCGACTCGCCTCTCTTCGTAGAACTTTTTATCCTTCCACTTCCTTTCAAAATTTTCACGATACTTAACATTTAAGAAACATGGTATATCCCCATCGTCGAGATTTGTGCTTGCCCTCTAACGATGGGTTGATGTCTCGCTAACCTTAGATTTCTCTTTCTCTTGTGCTATAGCTTTTCTTTTGGTGGAATTTGTACCTACATATGAAAATAGAAAATGCAAGCATAAGAGGTAATTAACATGGAAGTAGGATAAAGTGGGGAATACCCCCAAATTATAAACTCTATGTCTATTTTATGTGTCAAAATATAAAAACTCATGTCATGCTCAAGAAAATTGCGTGATATAGGGTATGTATCTAGTAAATGAAGATAATGCAACTCACATTCCCTAAATGAACATAAAAGAGGTAAATTCATGTTTTTACCCAAAATCGACCAAGGATTTTCACCACCAAAAAAGGTCAAGAAAAAGTGATCTTTTCCCGAATGATCTCATAGCATATGAAAGTGCATATGTTGGTATAACTCATGTTTAAATTTGAGGCCAGATGGAGGTCGTTTGGGTCAGACGAGGGGGGGGGGGGACGAATTTGGTGACGTAAGGTGGTAGGTGCCTAAGCAATGTCAACCCAAGTATGCCAATTGGAGTCTATGTGATTTCGTGTTTTCTAATGAAATTTCAGAGAGTCTCAACACCAAAAACAATCTCAAATGTGTATCAATGTTGCCAAATGCTAGATTTTCCTTAATTACACAAGAATCACTTTTTAGCCAAATTGTCAAACACCTTGAAGACACCTAGTTTTTCCTAAAATTGAAATATATCAAAGTTTGAATCAAAGCTCCATTTTTTTGTTTTTTCATCACAACACAATCTAATAAACCGCACTTTATCTAATCTCATACTCCTAAATTATAACTCAAATTTTGAATAAAACTAGTATCAAAATAATTGAGAGGAAGGTAGTAGACATGAAGAATGTACCTTGAATTCATTTTGCCTAGATAATGTACATGGTAGTGAATTCACAATTTGAAACAACTGAATGTGTCTTCATGATTGTAAGGTGAAGTGAAATAGTCGTGCAAGTATAGTGACAGTGTTTCTCTGTTAAAATTGGTTGTTCCACTATATATGTGTTTTCTTTCATTACATTGGGCGGCCATCCAGTGTAAAACTGGATAGCCGCCCAATTTAATTGTTAAGGCCTGCTGGCCTTTAATTGGTCCGGGCTAGTATCCAACTATTAAAGCTGGGCACCCGCCCAGTTTACCAGCAATTTTTTAACTATATGTTCCTAACGAATTATGATGAGTGTCAAACTGATTTTTATGATTATTTTCACATGTTAGGCATAAATTAGTGTTTTTGCAGACGATAATTCTTGAAACTGACTAAATTATGATAACAATTCGTCTAAGTGCATGAATGTGTGAATATGATCCTAAATTATTAATGCATTCCCTATGCTACATGTAATGCAATAATTAATTAAACTGAGTGGAAAGGGCTTGAAAAAAAATGGGTTGACTCCCATCCAGCTCTCGATTTATAGTTTAGAGCTCGACTTATGGTTGATTCACTCTGGTGTTGCAAGATGAATGATAGACTTTTCTTTCGAGAATCCATCATTCCAATATGGCTTCAACTGCTCTCCATTAACTTTAAAAGTCCCCTTACTTTCATGAGTGATCTCAACTACCCCATATGGAAAATTTTGAGTAATTGTGTATGGCCTCGACCACCATGATCTCAACTTGCCCCATTGTATAACAGGATTTGTTACCCCACCTCAAACTTTTTTTTTTGAATATGCATGTCATACCACCTTTTAGTGCACTCATTGTAAAACTTTGCATTCAATCAAAACTTCCATTTCATTCAATTGAAGTAATCTCTTTTCACCTGCTACTTTCAAATCAAAATTTAAGTTTCTGACCATCCAGTAAGCACAGTGTTCTAATTCAATTGGCAAGTGGCACACTTTTCTAAAAATCAAGCGATAAGGTGACATGTCTATATGTGTTTTGAAAGCTGTTCAGTAAGCCCACAAAGCGTCATCAAACTTCTTAGACCAATCCTTTTCTCGAAGAAGGCACTGTTACCTCAAGTATCCGTTTTAATTCCTAATTAGAGATTTCAACTTGCTCATTGGTTTGAGGGTTATAAGGAGTGGCTACACGGTGTCGGAAGCCCTATTTTGATAACAAGGACTCAAATTGACATTGCAAAAGTGTTTGCCCCCAATCACTTATGATAACTCACGGTGTGCCATAACGGGTAAATATGTACTTCTTTAGAAACTCAATCACCACATTCGCATTGTTGGTTGGCAATGCTACTGCTTCCATCCATTTGGAGACATAATCAACTGCAACTAGGATATAATGATTTGAGAACGACAGAGGGAATGGCCACATAAGGTCAATCCCCCATATGTCAAAAAGCTCCACCTTTAGAATGTTATTTAAAGGCATCTAGTTCCTTCTAGAGATATTTCCCGTGCGCTAGCATCTGTCATACCTCTTCACAAACTCAAAAGCACCTCGAAAGATTAAAGACCAATAGAACCCATACTGTAAAACTTTTCCTTTGATACACCAAAGTGTCTTGTGCATGTAGTGACATTGCTCCAATATTTGAGGCACCTCCTCTTCAGGTACACATCGCTGAACGATCTGATATGCCCCTCGCCTGTATAAAATGGGATCCTCCCAAAAATAATATTCGAAAAAGAATTTTTTTCGCTGATGACTTGAATAATCTGGTGGAATAATAGACTTGGCCAAATAATTTACTATATCAGCATACTAATGTGCCTCTTCCACACTAAACATCCGCTCATCTGGGAAAATCCCATTTATCTCTACTAACTCCTTTTCATTTCCCTTCTTATTCCTAATCTCCTAATTAAACTCTTGCAAGAGTAATACCCAACGGATTAATTTTGGTTTCACATCCTTTTTTGTCATCAAGTATTTTCAATCAGTCACAAGATTTGAAAAGTTGGTACCTTTCATTTCTATCAAGAATTACAGCTTCATGTGGCAATACATGCATTATATATTCATATAAAATGTACTGAAAGGTTTTGCTGCAAGATTGTCTACTGATGAAGTGAAAGAGATGGAAAAGAGGCATGGATTCATCTCTGTTCTGCACGAACTAGTATTGTCTTTACAAACAATTCATACTCCCAACTTCTTGGTGTTAAATCAACACATAGGATTTTGGAAAGACGCTAATTATGGTAAATATGTAGTTATTGGTCTTATAGACTCCGGAATACTGCATGGTCATCCATCGTTTAATGACCAAAGAATGCCTCTCCCACTTGCTGAATGGAACGAAAAATGGATAAATATTAAAAGGATTGCATTGTATTACAAAATGAATATTGGGTTAGTTTATTCAACTAAGTACATGTTTGATATGTAAATATTAAATGACAATATAATCAACAATATTTATCATCTTCATTTTTTCTTTCCTAAATCTCATAAACTAAATTTTAATTATTTTGCTCCCCAACCCCATTTATTTGGTTTAATAAATTATCACTTATTTGTGTAGCAATGTGCAGCATTTCATTCATATAATTATAAACATTGTGAACTGCTAGTCCAACTTTACAACTTGTAGGTTGTTTCCTCATTAATTTCAACAATAAGGATGTTTTGAATGGGTTCACTCTAAAATAACGGGCCATTAATAATATGTTCTCTGGACTTTTAATAAATCCAAGTCAGGATCAAGTCAATGAGAGGATGTTTAAGACCTTTAACATAATTTGATCATATCCTATTAAGTTGACACAACAACTATCTAAGTCACTACTTGTCTATCAGTATTGATGAAAATGAATTTTGGAATAGTGAAAAACTTGGAGAATGTGTAGTTAAAAGTATGAAAATGTTTTGAATTTACATGCAAATATTTTATTGTAAGAAAGTGTGGTTAAACATGAGTTTGTATTAAATAATGTGACTCAATCTTGCAACGAATACATCTCGTAAAATATAGGAGTAACAATTTTTAAACTTGAATAGATTATTTTACATTTATCGACGGTATTCTGATATGTAAACAGTAAGTTTAGAGCCAGCCGAATTGACCAAAATTTGAGATCGACAAGGGTTTCGGTTCATTTAGAAACGAGTTGCCGGGGGGGGGGGGGGGGGTCCAAAATTATGCTGGACCGGTTTCCTTACATCAATTGTTAAAATAAGAATCTGGGTGTTATAAGATCTCTCGTGAGAAAATCACCCCAACATTAATCAGTCAGTTTAACTTTGAAATCTAATCCACAAATGACTAATCGTTAGCATAATGGATTCGGTTTAGCTCTCTGCTTCTAATTGAAAGAACTTGAGATTTAAATAATAAGTGTTGGAAGTTTTGGGATATTTTTAGGTATGAATTGAAAAAGTCTTCAATTAGTGCGATGATTAGTCGAGACTCTTTATTTGCAAAGGGTGCTATTTGCAAATGGTGCATATCAAAGAGTTACGTTGTTTCGGAATGGGTGTGACCTTCTAATAAGGTTCAATCTACACCATTAAATTTGAAATTATGTGCTCTATCAGTTAAAGTTAGTTTTGCCATAGATGCGACCGTTAGAAAGAGACACGTGAAAATCTATAAATAGGACATCTTAATTTCACTTTCTTCACTTTGAATCAATTCCATATAATTGATTTTTAATTATTTCCTTCTCGAAATTATGTCAAAATAAGTTTCATATTATTTTTGAGTTTGGTGTTCGATATTTTGTATCCAATATTTTCCATTCTAGAATAGACAAGTCAAGCGTTGATTGGTCTCATAAAATTAATATTGTGCTATATTAATTTTGGAAAAAGCGTTGTATCCTGGGAAGTAGATGTTCGTTTGATCATGTTAGTACCAGTGCAGGTGACGAAATTCGTCTTAAGGAGATTTGTATTCACATACCTCGCTTCATTTTATCTTCTTTGAATTTCTGCTCTTTTTACGTTTAAGTAAGTCGTTATTTGCTTATTATTATGCACGACCATGATTTCAGTAACTTGTTACTAAATCTGTATTTGCATGCACATGTTTATGTTAATACAATATAATTTATGTACTAAATACGAAGACGAGCAGAAGCACAAATTAAGGGAATGTTTGATTTGCTGGTTTCAAGTTATTTTTAGTTTTGCAAAACAATGAAAAATGTATATGATCTTATATTTCTGAATATTCTTAAAAAATACATTTACAAAAATAAGATAAATTTATAACATAAAATTCAAAATGTATTTTTTTACGTTTTGAGTGTTTTTAAAGCACTCAAAATATAAACAGCAAGTGTTTAAATAAAATTTTATTTAAATACTTTTTTAAAAAATAAAAATATTCAAAATTAATATTTTAAAAATAAAATTCAAAATGCGTATATTTAAAAAATCATATATTCTAAAGAAATAATAAAATAATAAAATCCAAAATTCTAAATAAATAAAATTTTAAAAGATAAAAATGAAAAATATGAAAAAAAAAATGGATTTATAAAAATTTCTAGAAAAATAAAAAATAAAATTTCAAGTTTTTAATGATTATTTAGATTTTACACAAAAAAATTTAAAAAAATATTTAAACGAAGATGAACAAAAATATTTCCATTCAACGTCATTGAATTTTATTTTTATTTTTTATATTTTGAACTTAATTTATTTTTTAATTTTATTTTTGTAGCAAGAAAAATTATTGTAAGATTCACCAATTTTAAAATGTATACATTACTTGATTAATATATTAAAATTATTTTATTTTATTTTGTGGATAATCAAATTTAATGGAATAAAATGTCTTAAATTAATTTTTCAAATTTTAAACCAAACTTGTTGTCGAATATTCTGCTTTAGAATTCATTTTTTAAATGATAAACCAAATATGTTTTTTTAAAAATCTTAAAACAGACTCTCAAAATTGAAAATAACTCAAAATTCAAAATTGAAGATAGAAATACAAACCAAACCTGCCTTAAATTTGGTTCCCACATTTCATCAAGCAGTTGGAGTGCAGTGTTACAATTCTAAAATTTTGGTAAATCAAATTTTGTAGAACAAACAGCCAAGAATCAGACGGTCGAACATTGATAAAAACAACATTCCTTGGCTTAGGATTGGTGTCTAATAATATGTTTTAGAGGATGAGAAGTTGAATTGGGCAAATAGTATTTCACTCCACTCCATTCCACTCCACTACAATTTAAAAGAGGTTGACACAAGCCACTGTATGAACAGAACAAGTGTCAACATTTCCTATTGTCAACCTCCAATTAATTTTTCCTTTCCTTTTAAGTTGCCCTAAATAGATTTAAGAACAACCAACCATGTGTTACCACACCCACTTACTCCGTGGCATTGAATGGAAGCATACATGATTTTTTCAAAGGAAAGAAAGACTTACGACAAGGTGATCCACTTTCTCCCTTCTTGTTTGTTTTATGCATTGGATATCTCTCAAGGTGATCCACTTTCTCCCTTCTTGTTTGAACAACTTTGGGAATGCATCGGGACTAAGGATGAATAATCTTAAGTCCAGCCTATTTACAGCTGGAATTCATGGGATTGAGCTTGATGAAATCCAAGAAATTACCAACATTCCGAAGGGTACAATGCATTTTCGATATTTGGGCTTTCCACTTGCTTCCATGAAACTTGAGGTCAGTTGTTATGCTCCTTTTTTGGATAAAATTACTGCTTGTATAAGTGCTTGGACGCGTTCTTCTTTGTCCTATGCGGGGAGAGCGAAATTGATTAGAGCGGTGCTTCAAGGAGTAGAGTATTTTTGGCTTTCTTTACTCCCTATTCCAGCTACAATCATCTCTAGAATCATTAGTCTTTGCCGTAACTTCCTATGGGGATCAAAGAAGCCTTTGGTTGCTTGGAGGGATGTTTGTTTACCAAAGATAGAAGGTGGATTGGGCTTTAGAGACTTGAAAAGCTGGAATTCAGCACTACTTGTAAAGTTGTTGTGGAATATCCATCATAAAAAGGATACTTTATGGATTCGTTTGGTGGATCATTTTTACCTTAAAGGTGCTAGCATTTGGAAGGTTGTTCCTAGGATGTTTGGAAACACTTCGTCACTCCGAAACACTCATTTTGTTATGGTTGGGAGCTCAATCAAAGTTACTCACCAAAGACAAATTACACTACTTGGATATTGATCGAAATTGTGTTTTTTGTGCTTCACATGAAGAAACATGCCATCACCTATTTTGAATGTCCTTTATCGTCTACTGTTTGGAAGAACATCAAGGCTTGGTTGGGCATTACAAGAGCTATGACTACATTGGCTTGTGCTCTTAAGTCGATAAAGAAGGAGGCTAGAAGAACTTCATGGCGCAACAAAGCTGAAAGGATTGCTCTAGCTAGTTCCATATACTACATTTGGATGGCTAGAAATAGAAAGGTTTTTGAAAATTTCAAACCCAATGTTGAAACTATTGTAAGACGGATCAAAATACATGTATACAAAGTGATGTTTTCTTTGTATTCAAATGTTCTTATTTGTTATGAGTCATTAGCAACGAGTTGATTTTTTTCTCTTTTGGCTCTAGTGTGATGTTAGTATGTTGATTTTCTTTTGTTTGATCACATGGGTATGCGCATTGTAGTTGTATTACATTGTATTGTTGATTAACTCGGGTGCTTGTTGTACTTGTACATATTTTGATCTACAATTTTTCACATTTACCCGNTGAGTCATTAGCAACGAGTTGATTTTTTTCTCTTTTGGCTCTAGTGTGATGTTAGTATGTTGATTTTCTTTTGTTTGATCACATGGGTATGCGCATTGTAGTTGTATTACATTGTATTGTTGATTAACTCGGGTGCTTGTTGTACTTGTACATATTTTGATCTACAATTTTTCACATTTACCCGATCCAAAAAAAAAAACAACCAACCTTCTGAAACCTCCTCTACACCGTAATCCTAAAACTTGCA
>CAIGRN010070860.1:0-13211 GCA_903798345.1 Fraxinus anomala
ATAATAAATATTACCATATAATATGTATTGATTATATATATATTTAAAGTGTTTATGTCCCAAGTTGATTGGACCTAGGGCATAACACTTACACCAGCATGATTTGCAGTCAGGGAAAATTCATCACCATTGCGATCTATACCGCTACACCACGATCTGCGGCATTGTAGCCGCGATCTGGGCTACTGTAGACGCGATCTACAGAGCCTCCATCGAAGATGGTAGAGAGAGACGGTCTTCAATGGTGGTAGTTGAGGAAGAGTGTATACTGTCAGGAGAAGAAGATGAGAGAGAAAGGGTGAGGTATAGAGGGAGAAAGGAGTGGGAAAAATGAAGATAAATTTCAGATTTGTGGGTGAGGCGGGGTGGATAGGGTATGTTAATTAATTTCAATTTATAAAATTATTATTAATATTTAAAATTTTAATTACATCTTATTCTTGAAAAAAAAAACTTGTAACTCTTAATTATGAATTGATATTTTGAAAACACTTAGGTCCTGTTTGATATCCTAATTGGAAATCATTTTCCATTTTCCATCTTTCACATTGTTTGATAGGAGAAAATTTCTTTGGAATTGGTTTTCCACCCTATTCTCCATGTGATCCATTTTTGCTTGTTTTCCTTGAATTGGTTTTTCCAACACTTTGGTGAGGAAATAGTTTTTCAGCTTTTTTTTTTTTAGCAATCGAAACAAATTATATCTCCAATTGTAACAAATTCAATCCCTTTAATGAACAATTTTCATGTAAAATAATGTTAAACGAATACCAAAAGATCAAAAATTTCAATATTTTCCACATGGAAAATTATACTAATCAAACACAATTAATTGAAAATTTCCAGGAAAACAATTTTAGGCAATTCAATTCCCTAAAATTTATTTTCTTTCCACCCAAATTCCACTCTTGCAATCAAACGGACCCTTAGTCTTTTTAAAAAATGAAATTAGGCCCACTACCTTAGAAAAATAAAATTTTACATTAGTACCCTAAAAATAAATAAAACTTCAAAATCCCGTATTAATTACACCCCAAAACTTTGAAAGCTCACAAATTGATTGTCAAGTTTTTCAGAATTTGTAGCTTTTTTAAGAATTACCACTTTTTTGGTAACACCCCAACCCTTATGGACCGAAACATCACTAGAACAATTGTACCTTAATTCTAAAGTTAGAAAGTATTCAGAAAATGTTTAATTAACTACAATTTTCGTGGAAACCATAAAGTTTTGAACTAAAAATTTACTTAAGAAATTTTTTGTATTTATTATATATTTTTAAATAATACATTTAATATTTAGAACCTACCTAATATTTTTTTATAAATGAAATCACTTTTGGAAAATAGCATAATACTGACATGATCCCAAAAGAAAACAATTAAAAGAAGTCTTGTGGACAATTTTCATACATGTACTTACTATTCACGTTAACAGTGGTGTTAGAATTTGAGTGTGACTCGGATTCCTTGTTGAAGTAATTGAAAAATTTTAGTTGAAGTACACGTCAAGAGAAATTCAGTTTAGAATGCTATTGGAGTCTTATTCAAGTTGAAATTCTATTTGTAAGTCCTATTGAAGAATTTGAATTTGTATTGGACTTGAAGAGGTTGAAATTATGGACCGCGAAGAAAAGTCACCGCATTTTCGCTAGTTGACCGCTACAGCAACACCTGCAGGTTTTCTCCCGAGATTTAGTCGCTCGCCTGTCGCCTGTTCGAGCGATGGACTTGTCGCTAGCCTATCGCTAGCTTATCGTTCGAGCGACAGAGTTATCTAGTCTTGGCCCTTTTCCCGTTTTAACACGTTTTTGGCATTTTACTTCAATTGTAACTCATCTATTAGGGTTTGGACGTCGCCCTACATAGTTGCCTATATATACTTGGCTCATTTATACAATTTTATAATGTGTGAGAAAATTGATTACTAGTTTTAACATTGTGATATTTTTCTATCTTCATTAATTGTGCTAGAATAAAATCTCATAATTCATATGTCATATTTTCTTATCTTCTTTTATTATTTTACTTGTGATCAAATACTTCATTATTGTGTCATATAAATTTAACATCTCAATCCGAAGGTTAGTTTCATATAAGATGTCAAAAAGACTCAGCGGCTCGGGTTCGGCTCAAAAAAAAATTCGAACCGGACCGGCTCATAGCTCGGTGGCATCCAACCGAGCCCCATTTTGGGGGGGTCGGCTCAGGCCGAGCTAGCCCGTGGCTCGTACTGGCCTGTGTCACGGGCCGAACCAAGCCTAAAAAAATTTTAAAATACACTAACATTAGTTGCAGGCAGCTGTCAATTTTTTTTTTTTTTTTAAGTTTAAATGTATTTTTTATATATATATTAATACTTAGTTATTAATACGTATAAATTGCACAAATTTGAAATACATTATAAAAAATTATAGATTTATAACAAATTTAAAAAAAAAAAAAACAAGAGTCGGCTCGACCCGCTAAGGCTCGAGCTGAAAGCTCGGGTTGAGCCTCATTTTTTTGGCCGAACTTTTGCTCGGCTCGACTTGGGCCCAAAAAAATTCAGACATGTTTTGCTCGAGAGTTTCGGCTCGTGGCTCGGCTCAACTCGTTGAAATGTCTAGTTTCATATCAAATGATGTCGAGCAATACGTGATCCTTGAATTCCCAACAAGTAGTATTAGAGACTTTGGTCATAATTAACCCAACAAGTGGCATGTAAAAGATTTAGCCAGTAAGTAATAAAAAAAAATGTTTCATTTTTCTATTTCATGTGGAAAATGTCAAAAAGAAATTCATTTGCAAAGTTATCGGCCTCTGAATTTTGAAATTTTAAGGGAAAGTAGGAAACTTCCTATAATATAAAATATCCAAAAAAAAATTGGCATTCGTTGACAACATATGAGGCACTAAAATAGTTTTTTAAAACCCTACAACGATTCATTTTGGGATAAAAACTAGCGCAATTTACTTAAAGTGAAATATCGAATTCTGCATATATCAGATTGGTATGATTTCAAGTTTATCCAGTAGCTAACCCAAGAGGCTATCAAAACCCACGTTTTCGTCCAAAAATTCCAAGTACCGAATGAGCTATGAATTTTTGAATTTAAGGAAAACTGAAAACTTAAAAAACAGCAATAATGAACTTATTGCTAACTTTTATGTGAGAAATAGGAAACTTGTAACTTAATTTCTATTAAACGCCACTAATTCATGAAAATTTTATTAAAGTAGTTCCATAAACGATGTTCATCGAAATCTTATTATTTGAAATACGTACGCATTTTTTTTAATACTCAAAGACTAACTTTAAGTCACCCGGCTTCTCCATAATATGCTGCACCACCATCTACCATCATCTACGCCTAAGGTAAATCAAATCAACATGTAAAAAGGAAATTAACCCATAAGTTAAAACTCAATAGATATCATCAGTGCATTTTATTATCAAATTAGAAAATTCGAACTACAGATTCATATCGTCGCACATAGATGAATTTTCGACAAATTCAAGTTCTAATTATCGTAACACGTAGAGCCGGAGAATGATCATTCCAACTACAATAGTGCTGAAACTTCATACCCGAAGGCACCAATTCATTCACACTTTAACAAAAATTCATAACTTGAAAACAAAATAACAACATACATCTCTACCTACCTTAGTTTAAAGCTTTTGAATGGACAGAGTTGGACAGTGATTGTTGTTCCGACAGCACCGGACGCTTTTGGAATATGCCCCTCTCTCCCGTCTCTCTCCTTCTCTGAAAGTTTTTTTTTCATGTTCCCGAATGTATCTTTGTGTGGTTAAAGTGTACTTCAATTTGTAGTAGAAAGGATTATTTGGGAAAATGAAGGGTTAATCGTATGGTCAAAAACTGTTGGTACTCATTCCAATTTTAGGAGCATTAAAGGTGAGTTTTTATGTTTTATTTCATGTGTGGATTTTAATGCAACCGTTTCTTGTCTTCCATACCCTTTGGCATTTTAAATTTTTTTTTTTGCAAAAATATATATGTACGCACTTTTGGGTATACTTAATATATATGAATGTGCATATTTGAATTGAGGAAAATGAAGTGGGTCATTAAATAAATTTTTATCCTTTATCCCTATAAGGAAATAACAATATAAATCCCCTTTTACTTCTCATTCTTAAAACTTATAATTTGGTCCCTTTGGAAAATAATGTTTGCGCAAATCTAGTCTTAGAAATATTTACCATACAAAATAAATTTTCTTTTTGGGTCTAATCTTTGGGAAACTTTAAATTTCATCCGACCTTATTTAAATTATTTTTCCTTTTAAAGAAAACATGCATGGTTTCTTATTGAACTTCCATGAGATTCAATTTATTTAAGACATATTGGACTAGTATTGTTCTTTCATTTCTTATGTAGGCCGAACATAAGGCTCATCTATGGGCTAAACTCGTGATGCTAAATCATCATATTTTAAAATATAAGCTTAATTTTTATTTTTATTTATTTATTTAAATTTTTTTTTAGCTTCTTCATCCTTTACACCTTAAAAAAATTTCATTCATGAAATTTGCCTTATGGTTGGGCAAAGAGTGTCGGATATCTGTCTTTAACTTCATCTTCTCTTTCCCAAATAACTTCTTTTATTCCATAATTACTCTATTGTACCTTGATCGGTTGAATCTCTTTTAACTTATGCATCTTTTGATCTATTACTATGATCGATAATTTATCATAAGATAAATCTTTCTATACTTAGAGATTGGTAATTGCCCGCATCATCTGGATCATGCACATACTTCCTGATCATTAATATATGAAACACACTGTGAATTGCAGAAAATTCGAGCGGTAAAGCTACATTTCCAACCCTATCAAGTATTTCGAAAGGTTTTGTATAACGAGGTCGCAGTTTGCCCTTCTTGACAAACCTAAGTACACCCCTCATTAGTTCTACCTTTAGAAAGACTTTATCTCCAACTTGAAATTCCAAACCCTTTCTTAACTACATAGCTCTTTTGTCTATTTTGTGTTGCTTTTATCCTAATACGGATCTTATCAATAACTTCAAATGTTCTTTCAATGATCTCTGGTCCCAAAACTCTCTTTTCTCCGACTTCATCCCAATGAACATGTGATCTGCATCTTCTACCATAGAGAGATTCATACGGTATCATTCCAATAGTTGCCTAAAAACTATTATTCTATGAAAATTCTACCAAAGGTGGAAGACTTGAATCCTCATTTCAGATTGACCAGCAAATTGAGGATGATACGCCGTAATGAAATTCAATTTCAATCTCATAGCTCATTGTAAGCTTTTCCAAAACTCAAATGTAAATATTGGATCTCTATCAAACACAATAGAGATGGAAATGCCATACAATCATACAATCTATCTAGTGTACAATTGTGTCAGCTGATCCAGACTGAATGTCATTTTCATTTTAAGAAAGTGAGCTGACTAAGTTAGACGATCCACTACTATCTACCACAAATTCTATTGCGATATTCTCCCACTTCCACTCAGTTATGTCCAATGGATTTAACAACCATGTCGGTCTTTAATGTTCTGCTTTAATTTGTTGATACACTATGCATTTTGAGACAAATAAGCCTATACTTTTTTTCATATTCCTCCACTAGTAAGTTTCTCGAAGATCTCGATACATTTTTGTACCATCAGGATGTGCAGCCTATGGGGTACAATAAGCCTTTTTCCAATATCTCCTTCCTCAAACCTTCATCCTTAGGCATGTATATTATTCCTTTGAATATTAGTGCCAAAATCGAAACTATTCTAAAATCCTTTCTCCTATCGGTACCAATCTCGCTTCTGATCTTTTGCAAGAATTGATCTTTACCTGTACTTCTATGATCTGATCTTTGAGAGTAGATCGAACCACTAAAGTTGTTAATGAGTCGTGACTTGATCTAGTGTGGTAACCACTTCGACACAAATTTTTCAAGTTTTTTATCAACTTCATCCAAATAGTAGGTAATGATGTCAATTGTCTCATCGACTTTCTACTATTAGAATCTGCAACAACACTAGCCTTACCCGAATAGTAATGAATGGTGCATTCATAATCCTTTACTAGCTTCAACCATCGCCTATGTCTCATTTTCAATTCTTTATGTGTGAAGAATTATTTGACACCCGTATGATCCCTGTAAATGTTGAACTTCCCTCCATACAAATAATGACGCTATATTTTTTATGCATGAACTATCACAGCAAGTTCTAGATCATGCGTCGAGTAATTCTGCTCGTGTTGCTTCAACTGCCTCGATGCCTAGTCAATCACTTTTTCATGTTGCTTTAGTTCACATTCCAAACCTCGGTTGGAAGCATCACTATATATAATAAAACCTTCTGAACCCTCTGGTATGGTTAACACAGGTGCTGTAATTAATCTTTGCTTTAGTTCCTAAAAACTTTACTCACACTTAAACTTTACCCATTTCCTTGTCAATTGTGCCATCAGTCCAGCTATCTTGGAGAATTCTTTAAAAAATCTTCGATAATACCCAGCAAATCCTAGAAAACTTCAAATTTTTTCAATGTTGGTGTATTCCAATTAGTTATCGCTTCTACTTTAATTAAATCTTCTTCAATTCCTTGAACAATAACTACATGATCAAGGAACCCAACTCGCTCAAGCCAAAATTTCTAAGATGTTTCTCATGCTGATCTTTATTCTTGGAGTATATCAAAATATCACCAATGAAAACTATGAGAAATTGTTCCCAAGTATTGGTGAAATACCACTAGAGCATTAGTCAATCCGATTGGCAAACAATGAACTCTAATATCCATAACGAGTTCTGAAAACCTTCTTGGGTATACCGCTCGCCTTAACCTTCAATTCATGATATCCAAATCGTAAGTTGATCTTGAAAATAACTTAGCCTCTTTTAATTGATCAAACAAATCCTCGATGAGGATACATATTCTTAATGTTCAAATAGTTCAGCTCCCGATAGTTGATACACATCCTAAAACTTCCATCTTTTTTTCTATATGAACAACACTGATGTGCCCCTTGAAGATACACTTTGTCAGATAAACCCAATATCCAACTATTTTTTGTAACTGAATTTTCAACTCTTGAAGTTCCTTTGGAGCCATTATGTATGGAGCTTTAGATACTAGTGCCACTTCAGGAACCAGATCTATTTTGAATTCTACTTGTCTATCTGGTGGAGTACTAGGTAGATCTTCTAGAAACACGTATATAAATTTTTTTGTACCACGGGTATATCCTTAATCTTCATCGTTGCCTATTTTTCTCCTGAGATGTCAACTAAAAACCCTTGATATGTTTCTTTTCTCAACATTTTCTCGAGTTGCAAAGCCAATACCAGTTGGAGATGGGGTTTGGTATTTATTCCAAGGAAATAAAATTCTTCTTCTCCTAGTTTTTGAAAATACATTTCCCTTTTTCTGCAGCGGATGGTTGCATATTACAACCCAACCAATCTACGCCCACAAGTAATTTGCATCACCGGTAAACATAAACTCTACACACTAGACCTTTTTATTGTCAGTACTAGTTATGAGTCGAGAAATACGTTCTAACTTGCAAAGCCATTCCTCAGCTACTAATGGAATCGATGCTTCATCAAAGGTAAGGGACTTATGTCTTCGAAACAACTCAACTATTGAGGTGTGAGTCGGGAGAGTAATAGGAGCTAGTAGGGGGGGGAGGACAGAGCTTGATTTTGATTCAGCTTTCCCAAACTTGAACCGCTTGCAAGAGGTCCCTTATCAAGTTATTCTAGTTTTGCTCGAGCCATTTCCTGTGAAATATGAAATAATATATTTTCTTAAATTTGTATATCAATACCAAAATACTTGAAATGAAAAGGCAAAGTGAAATCTTTCACAACTTGAGCGCATAGTTGATTTTTCATTGACTACACCTTCTTTGAAATAGGAAAAGCAATTTTATATATGTGTGTGTGTGTGTGTGTGTGTGTGTGAGTACGAGTAATCTCCATAGTCTCTACTAGTTTCACTCTTGGTCCTCTTTGTTAGCATTTGCCACAATTGGTTGTGCAATTTTGTCATCTGAAGTCACTGTTAATTTGAATCCGAGTGAGAGATAACATCACCAATCATAGTTTCCTAATTCTAGATATAGTCATTGCAAAAATCTTCAAAGTCAAGTTCCTTAGGTTCACCTTCCAAAATTTGAGATATCATATTTTCTTGTATAAGCTTCCCAATATGTTTCTCATGAGGTGCAAAAGTTTGAAGCAAGTGACCTATTGCCTGTCGTTCACCAATTCCGTGACACAAATTCTTTACTTTTAGCTAATGCTAATACACACTTCGTATGTGATTGTCAAGGTCTAAGGATTTGTCTACCTCAAAATCTAAGTAAGCTTGGATATCTATCTCCCGTTGACTAATAGAATTCCTTCTCCTAGCATTTTATTTTCCCTTTGCATCTATCACCCACAACTTTAATTTCTAGCCCAATACATGTCTTTTAAATAAAACATTCTTTTTTTTCAGATTATATTTATCTTTGCATATAAGAAGTACATGAAATAATATGTAGAATGTATCGCAACATCGAAAACATAGCAATAGATTCATAACTTTTTCCTAACAAGAATTTGAACTTTGCTTAGTTAGACATACCTAGGTCGTAGGATGATATCAGCCGATGAATATGAGATGCCATGGAGTGCAGCAAATGTTTCATTTTCTCATTTTAATTTTTCCCACTTTATACTTCAATATATTTTTTAATAAACTAAAGCCGAGTCTACAGAATCGACTGAACTCATGCTCACATACCGTGTTGTAATGCCCACGACCCTCATGGGCTGAAATATCATTAGAACAATTGTACCATAGCTATAGACACAGAAAGTATTTGAAATTTTTTTAATTAACTACACTTTTTTGCGGAAAAACATAAAGTTTTAAACTAAAAGTTGACTTAAGAATTTACTTTATTTATTTATTATATATATTTTAAAGAATACAATTTAATATTTAGAACCCACCTAATAATTTCTTATAAATGAAACCACTTTTGGAAAATAGCATAACAATGATATGATACCAAAAGAACATAAATGAAAGAAGTCTTTTGGACAATTTTCATGCATGTACTTACTATTCACGTTAACAGTAGCATGCAAAAGATTTAGGCAATACGTAATAAAAAAAATTGTTTCGTTTTACTATTTCGTATGGCAAGTGCCAAAAAGAAATTCGTTTGTACTGGTTTCGTACACAGTAACAAATGGGCTACGAATTTTTGAAGTTAAGAACAGAAGTTGGAAAGTTAAAAAAAAAAAACAACAAAAACAAAAACGACAACAATAATGAACTTATTGCTAACTTTTATGTGAGAAATAGGAAACTCGTAAGTTAATTTCTATGAAAGTAACTAATTAATGAAATTTTTATTAAAATAGTTTCAAAAACGATGCTTATCAAAATTTGTGCATTTGAAACACATAGATTTTTTTTTTTCATAGTCAAAGAATAACTTTAAGTCACCTAACTTCTCCATAGTATGTTGCACCATCATCCACGCCCCCAAGTAAATATAATTAATTTATAAGAAGGGAGTTAACCCATAAGTTGAAACTCAATAGATATCATCAGTGCATTTCGTTATCTTCGAACTATAGATTCATAATTTTCGGCAAATTCAAGTTCTATAGAATTAACATTACACGTTGAGTCAGAGAATGATCATTCCAACTATAGTAGTGCTGAAAAACCGTACCCGAAGGCATCAATTTCATTCATACTGTTGAAATTTGGGTGTGACCTGAATTCCTTTATTGAAGTATTTGAAGTATTGAAGAATTCTAATTGAAATGCACGTCATGGAGAATTCAAATTTGGAATACTATTGGAGTCTTATATCAAGTTGAAATTCTATTTTGGATGCCCACTGAAAGTTGAAAATTAGTATTGGACTTGAAGAAAAGTTCGGAATGGAGAAAAACACCTTTTGAAATCAATTAGCGGATTTCCTCCGCGATGTTGTTTTATTAACAGCAAGCGCTAGCCCTGGAGCGCCCAGGCCCTAGCCTAGGGCCCAAGTGCCCGGGGTGTAGTGCCTAGGCGCTACCGCTCTGTTCCCCTTTTTTATGATTTTTCTCTCATATTTCGTTTTGGACTCCTTTTTTTGGCATCCTACTTCATCAACAACTCTATCAAGAGGGTTTGAACATTTTCTACATGTTCCATAAAAATACTAGGCTCTTCTATACAATTTTATAATGTGAGAAAATAGATTATTAGAATTATAGAATCCATTTTAATTTTCTCTCTTCTCTATTATTTTTTAGTCAATAAAATATCTTAATTCATATGTCATATTTCTTGTCTTTATTGTTCTTTTGCTTGATCAAATACTTTATTATTGTACCATATAACTTCAACATCTGAATTTGATAGTTGATTTCACAACAAGTGATATCAGAGCGTATGTTCAGCAGTTCCGCAAGAGTGCAATGTTTGATTTGTTCGAGGTTATTTTGTTCTTGATGACTTCAATGAAGTATGACATTTCGCTTTTGAATCGGAGCACTAGATTCATCTTCATCTATTAAATACCATTCTTCAGGACGTTTTGAAAGAAAATTCAGTAGCTACTTTATGATTGAAGTTGTAGCAATTGTGCGTGACTAAAAGTCTAACAAGAAAATTGAACCTCAATCAGTATTTATACTCTCATCGAATTGTAGAAGAAAGATCATTGGAAGATCACCTGACTATATTTAAGGAGATCGTCATTGATTTGGAAACTTTGGAAGTAGAGGATGATAAGAAGATTTGACATTGATCATATTGTATTCGTTGCCTGCTTTGTTTTCTTCATTTAGAGACATGATCTTATATAGTAGTAATACTCTCACCATAGAGAACGTGTATGATACTTTGTATTCAAAAGAGAAGATGAAGCATCTAATTTCTGATTCCAAAGATAGAGAATGTCTGGTTGCTCATGGTGATACTGAAAAGGGCGGATTGAAGTTTAAGTTCAGTAATCAGATTTGTAACTATTACAAGAAGAAGGTGCACTTGAAGAATGATTGCAACAAATTGCAGAATAAAGAAATTTTTGATGTAAGTCCATATGGGAAGCAATCAAATACTTCAGGCAAAGCAAACCTTGCGGAGAACATTGATGGAGATCTCTTAACTATTTCTGACATTGAGTCTAAATCGAAAGATAATTGGTTTCTTGATTCAGAATTTATGTTTCGTATGTGTCCTAATAAAGACTTGTTTACTACATATGAAACTGTTTCCAGATGTGTCGTGATTAGGGAAAATAACGGACATTGTCGGGTTGCTAGAATTGGTACGGTCAGATTGAAACTTTTGGATTGAACAATTAGAACACTTGACCGCGTTCGATATGTTTCGAATTTGAAGAAGAATCTCATCTCGTTGTCTATCCTTGATTTAAAAAATTATGAGTTCTTTGGTGGAGGTGGAGCTTTGAAGGTTTGTAAGGGTGTCCAAGTTGTATTGAAAGGACGGAAAATATCTCAGTTATACATCTTGCAGGGATGCAGAATCTAGAAGAGCCAATCAGCACAAGTTTATTACCGTGGTGGAAATTCAGTATGGTACAATACCTTTAGAAGCTCGTAAAGGGTCGGATTTGAAGAATACTTCTCAGTGCAGTTCAGAAGATATGGATAATGCCGCTTTACCACCATCACCTACAGTGCCATTGTATTTAATTGCTAGGGACAAACCCAGTGGAGAAGGGTATGTGGATGTTGATTTTGTTAAGCATGCTTTAAGTGGAGTAGAATGTGTACAATCTAGCAAGGGGCCTTCTGTAAAAGTATTTGGTATTGATTATGTTTTGGGATGTGTTACAGTCCATTTTGGTTAATTCAAAATCATTATGATTTTTTGGAATCTGAGATAATTCTACAAGAGTAGTGCTTGGATTCATTGTAAGAGGTGGAGTATTGTGTTTTGTTGGAGAAGTTAATTTTTGGGTTATTGTTAAAGAAGCACGTTCATTCCTTGAATGGAATTCATGTCAATGTGGAGATTGTTGAAATTTTGGTGTGACCCGAATTCTTTTGTTGAAGTGTTTGAAATATTGAAAAATTCTAATTGAAGTGCACGTCATGAAGAATTCAAATTTGAAATATTATTGGAGTCCTATGTCAAGTTGAATATCTATTTTGGATGTCCATTGAGAGTTGAAAATTGGTATTGAATTTGAAGAAGAGTTTGGAATGGAGAAGAACACCTTTTGGAATCAATTGGAGGATTTTCGTCGCGATGTTGTTTTATTAACAGCTAAGCCCCAGCCCTGGAGCGCCCAGTCGCTACCGTTCTGTTCCCCTTTTCCCATTTTTTTCTCTCCTATTTCGTTTTGGACTCGATTTTTTGACATCCTACTTCATCAACAACTCTACCAAGAGGGTTTGGACGTCCCCGACATGTTTCCTATAAATACTAGGATCTTCTTCTATACAATTTTGTAATGTGAGGAAATAGATTACTAGAATTATAGGATCCATTGTAATTTTCTCTATTCTCCATTATTTTTTATTCAATGAAATCTATTAATTCATCTGCCATATTTCGTCTTTATTATTCTTTTGCTTGATCAAATACTTTATTATGGTGCCATATAACTTCAACATCTCAATCCAGTGGTTGGTTTCACAACACATATTTTAATAAAATTTCATAACTTGAAAATGAAATAACCACGTACACCTCTACCTACCTTAGTTTGAAGCATTTTAATGTACGGAGTTAAACGGTGATTGCTATTTCGCGACTGTACCCGACGCTTAAGAAATATGTCTCTCTATCTCTCTCTCTTTCTTTTCTTATTGCTTCTCTTAAGTTTTTTTCCTGTTCCCGAATGAATCTCTATGTGTGTAAAGTGTACTTCAATTTATAGTAGAAATGATTATTTGGAAAAATGACGAGTTAATCATATGGTCAGAAATCGTTGGTACCCATTCCAATTTAAAGAGTATTAACTAGGGGCGAACCCAGCGGCCACCCTTGCTGGATCCGCTGGAACAATTTTATTTTATTTTTTTTGATAATGAACAAACCTTTTAGATTATATACTTGGTAATTTGTTTTATTTTCAAATATATCTAGTAGCTTAGTTGGTTAGAGCTTTTATATTCATATAAGAGGTCCTGATTTTGAATCCCTTTCCGTCATTTCTATTGTGGAAAATTTTTAATTCTTTAATTTTTACCA
>CAIGRN010070874.1:0-28746 GCA_903798345.1 Fraxinus anomala
ATATATACACACATCTCTCTCTCTCTCTCTCTCTCTCTCTCTCTCTCTCTCTCTCTCTCTCTCTCTCTCTCTCTCTCACACACACACACACACACACACACACACAGATACACTTTTTTCTTTATTGGCTAAAAGGGATGACGAATTCTTTTCTCTTTTCTCAAGGAACCCAACTTTCCAAGAAATCCAACACACGAGAAAACTCCTTTATCCAAGCTAGATAACACCATTTAGGCCAAAAGCACCTTATAATTACATACATAATTTGTAGAGCCCTTTTCACTGCAGTGTGCCCTTTAAGTTCTAACCACTCTTTGTATGGCATGGACATTAATGGAAAACGTCAAGAGTACATAAAAATATTGACAGAATTCATATCGACATTGACGTGACGATGCACGATTGATTTTTTTTTGTTCTCTTCATCTTTCAATGATTCCACGCCACATGTTGTCCGTCAAAAATTTTTGCCAAAATTTCCTGTACTTGTAACTCCCTTAGACGTTAATTTGGTACATATGATGACTTATTGATCATGAAATATCAATTTTGTTGAGCTTTTTAGACAGATCAATTGTTCATTTGGACCATTTTGGACTCTAATATCGTATTGAGATTCTTAAATCTGTCATAGAGGAATTAATCTTGTTAAAAGAAGTAACTCAAACGCTTATTAATTTTATTTTTATTCGCCGTGTGAGCTTGCCAAACAAGATGGCAACTCACTGGTATTGGATTTTGACAGCTCATTTGAGTTTCTAGATGGATCGAATGTCTCGTTTGAATATTTTTCGACTTTAATACCATATTAAGACTCGATATTCCATTTCAAAAAATTTACCTTATTAAGAACCCTTGTATGTTGTACATTAGTTTCGTCTTTTATCCAATGAAAAATATACCTTAACTAACGATACTGACGTGGATATATTCACTAAGACATGCATTACCCCTCACCAAAATAATAATGTTTTTAGGTCTTTTTGTATACAATTGTGTAAAGTACGCATACATAATTACTTGTTTTTCTTGGCTGAATTAAAAGCAATAAAATAGAAGACAGAGACAAGACATAACAAATCTTACTAACTAGTGACCGCCGCATCCAGATCACGGGCTCAACTGCTGCGAAAAATAAGGTGGAAAGTTATAAAAAATACATGCATTTTCAATTGAAAAATAAATTAGGGTTCGACATTTTCATGCACGCGTCTCTTCTTTTTTGGAAGCCAGCGTAGCCTATCGTTTTCCCTATTACTCAGGGATACGGTTCGTGTATTTTTTAGAATTAAACAGAAAACTCAAAGAAACAATGTATCGGCTTAGCCACCGCTAGGACAACCTCTAATTGAATTGTTAAATTTTTTCTTAGATTGGCATCCGAATTTGGATTAATTTGGTCATTTCAATCTACTACGAGTCTTTAAAACTATCTAGTATGTCATCGAATAAATGGTGGTGGATTAGTTAGATAATAAATACTGCTATTTGTAAGCACTACTTATAAAATAGAATACATCATAACTTTATCAGAGAATATGTCCATTATCACACGGTCACGTAGTATTTACAAATAACTTTACTTTTTGAAGATCCGAGTATATACACAATTTCATGAAAAGTAAAGAAAATGAAGATATTGGGATAATATATACACGAAACACATTATCATATTTGTATAAATCGGTAACGTGCTACCCTCAATTTTTTTCCTCCTATAACTTTCAATCGTATTGCGATGCGCGTCTACGTATATAAAGTCAATTTTTAGTAGTCGAGGGTAGCCATCTTCGACTTTAGCTAAGGTTTTCGTAAAGAGCAAAAATTGCAAAATTACAACTCAGCACTTTAATTAGAGTTTATAACATGACTAAATAATTATTTGGTGCATAAGTCTTCAATCGCTAAAACTAAACTAGACATGCTTAGCCAGTATTAGTCCCATCTATTCCACGGAAAAGGCTACCAGAAAAATTGATTAGTGCACTAAAGTCTCTTAATTAATGTAAATTAGCCGTTCTTACAATAATGTATCCACTTCCACTCTAATGAAGGAAGTTCAAAAGTTGTTTGCCACAAATTTAGCATTGAAAATGAACCGCACACGACATTTTCAAAGGAACCCAACCTTGAAGAAGATATTCCTAATAGTGTTTGTCAGTGAGGTTAAGTGTCCATTTTGCTTTAAACCAAGACTTAATTTAGAAGCAAAGATTTTGAAATCGAACTGAGAAAATAGTCATAACTACCAAATTTGATATCCCTATTTTACTCTTAGCCAAGTGGTGTCATTGAGGTCTGTCTTCCTGATCAAAAAAATCTGGACGGAACCTCCCTCAAAAGTCCCATTCCAACGGTCATCATCTTCCGCAAAGCGATGCTCGAATTTCTTATGAAACTATTATGGGAACATACAAATCAAATGCCGAATTTTCCTCCCCTTACCATATCTATAAGTGAACTCTTGCTCCAAATAAAGAAAAGAGATTCTCGCATTTCCAAGGGAAGGGTTACCTGCCATAAAGTTGGGACAAAAAGCTGCATCAAGAATTCCATCGACATCACATATGAAATGGACTCTTAACTTGTTTTGTCGCTTTTCGAAGTCAAACAATGATCGTCGTCCCTTCTTTCTCTGTATCTGATAGTGAGTAACGGTCAGAGTTTTTCACATAGTGTTCGACAAAGATGGAATTGTGGCTTTGAAACATTGCAAATTGTTACAATTACACTACTTTCAATTTAAGCCTCTTATACCAATGAGAATTAGTGTAAATTTCCTTACTAAAATGAAAATGGCCCAATTTAATAGCCCAGGTCCCAAATTAAACCCAAAATCTAGCCCAAGTCTCTCAAAATCAATTTTCGCCTCCATGCTCAAATCGAACCCGTCTTCTTCTTCCCCCCCAGTGTCGGAATTATCCGAACACCAGCCTACGAACAATCCGGCCGTCTTCCTCCCTTCCCGTTTAGCTTTTTAGGTAAATACTTTTCACTTTAAATTTTTGTGGTTGTTGCAATTTCAATATACATTTTATTTCATTTTATTTTACAACGTTGTATTTTATTTTGGATTGTTGCTGAAAATTATTTGAAGTTTAAGTTTTGAATTCTTTACAATGTTGTATTCTCGTTCTTATGCATATATTTATTTAGCTATTGCTCCTTATAAACTGAGTTTGTGAATTCCATAACGTGGAGCTGCTGGAGCGATATTATGTGGATTCTGCGGAAGACATTAAAAAGTTGACCATGAGATTGAACTATAAATCTGTAGGATTTTAATATGAAGTGAATTTGCCCTACTTTTGCCCGGATGAAATTGGAGTTCTTCAAATGGAATTAGGAAAAGATTATACGATGATTATTTTTATCTGCAGTTTGCAGTTCTGTGTGGATTCCAAATCCCAAAAGCAAACTGATTGCGCATGGAACGCCTTATCGAATTGAGCTCAGCTACTTGGTGTAAATAATTCATGTCATATCATCGTCCAGTTTTGTTATATGTTCGTTAAGAATGTGCAAGATGAATTTGGAGTAGCATGAAGAGTGAAATTACTGGATGTATTTGTTTATCTTTTAATGACATTAAAAGTAGGTTATCTACCTAAACAAATCTATTACTTGCAGAATTCACTAGTTTCTCAAAATCTGTGGATTAATGATATTGATTCTTTTTTACTGTGCATACCTTGTAATCTTGTTTCGTCTGTGATAATCACTCAGTTTTGTTCTCCTCATGTAGTTACTTTGTAGAATCCGACCACATGCTTGATAAAATATTGCGATGCTCTTGATAAGATTGATAATGTGGTAATTATAAGGCGTTTTCAAAGTGTGAAAACCTGTAGGCAACAATTGTAAAATCTTGTTTCATTTTTTATCGTATTGTGTTATTGTTTTGTTTGATTTTTTTCCCCATATTTTAGTTATGCCCTCTCTGGATTGAAATCATGGATCCGCCCCTGGTTCAAGGCTTGGAAGTTGAAAGAAAAATAATTCTTCATAGTTGAAACTTGTGGTTTTTATGGACGACTTCATTTTCTCAAATTTTCTGTTCTAACTACCAGTGCTCCCATTACACACTGTAATAGAATGGAAAACAAGAAGAAGATGAAAGCCAGTGGCAACACTCCTCACTGCTCTGCTACCGTTTTTGTTGCCAATTTACCCTTTTCTTTCACCAATACTCAGGTACAAACCTCTCTTCTCTAGATACACGCATGTGATGTGTGTATTTTTTTTTTATTACAGATTAAATGCTTATTGTTGTTGTCTTAAACTTGTTTACATGAATAAATTAAGCTTGAAGAAACATTCAGTGAGGTTGGACCGATAAGACGGTTCTTCATGGTCACCAAGAAAGGTACGCTTTCTCGAATTATTTTTCGAATGGACATAACATATATAATTCCATGATATTATATTACAATTACTACTTATATAAGTGTAATACTCTATACGAAATCAAATACATTTTGTAATCTATTTTGTGATAACAAAAAATGTATTCAAAATCTTCGATTTACACTTGAAAATTAATGTGCATATATACAGAGTCCAGTGTACACCGAGGCTTTGGCTTTGTTCAATTGTAAGTATATTATCTTCACCGTTTCTTCACCCTTCTGTAAAATCGTGAGGAAATGGTAACACCGATGCTCATTTTTAATGCAAATTTAGTGCCGCTGTTGAAGATTGTAACCGTGCAATTGAGATGAAAAATGGCTCAACCATTGGAGGTAGAAAAATTGGAGTTAAACATGCTATGCATCGTGCTCCTCTTGAGCAACGTCGAGCAAAAGAACATGAAGGTCTGTAGTTTCATTTCCTTTTCCTGAATTTTCGACTTAAGTATACAATATCTGCTACTACGTTTACTAGAAGGTAAAGATGTCCGTGCTTGAAGTTAATTTATGTTACTGTTTTATGGCTTATCCACCTGTAGTTTATGCTGAAGATGTTGTCAAGACCAACAAAGACGTTTTGGCCACAAAGGTAGAAAAGCTTGAGAAGGCACCAAACTCTCACTTAGAAGGTATAAAACTTCGAGATAGCAAACATATGATTTTCACAAGTTTTGAATTAAGTTTTCAGTACTACATTCAACAGAAGATATAGATGTAAATACGTTCTTGAAGTTTATTTGATGTTACTTTGTTATGCCTTATCCACTTGGTAGTTCATATGGAAGATGTTGTCGAGAGAAAGAACGACAAGAACGTTTCAGCCATAAAGGTAGAAAAATCTGAGAAGGCACCAAACTCTGAAGTAGAAGGTACCTAACTACAAAAAAGCTAACATACGCCCTGGGACTATTATATCCTTTTTCCAATTTTCTGTACTTTGATAAGTTTTTGTTAATTTTAAATAGGTAAATCCATGAAGAAACGAAAAAGAACTGTGATTTCTCACAGTCTGCCTGATGAAAGGAGTGGTACAGAAAGACAAAGGTACCATGTTATTGGCTTGATAGATTATATAGGCAGGATTAAAAAGTCTGTTATTTCTCTTGCGATAAAATGGGCCCCACAATTATCACCAATTCACATTCTCCATTTCTTAAATTGTAGTTTGGCTTGCAATGATTATATTGCTAGTATCAAAGTTGTCACATCTGTTTTTGCTCCTTAGATGTCCCCTTGAGATGTAAAATGATTTATTTGTATTCAAAATTTTTGTCATTTCTTGACTATACTATTATTTCTTAGCTCCTTTTTTCTTTTATGTCTTTGATTTCAGATTGATGGATATGTCCACATCAATCTCGTTTATACTATTAGAATATATCTATTTGGCTTATGAATGACTATGTTCTGTTCCCAAACTTGTAGTCAGGAACAGGTATCAGCAGTGAAATTGTGATACAACACCTGATTGATTTAGGGTTAATCATGTTTTCTCTCTTATAGTTAGTTAGATTAGTAACCTAAGTCAGTTTTAAAACTGGCTGGCTTTGGCTGAGGAATTTCTTTAAGCTGACATTTTCTCTGGATAAGGATTGTCCAACCTTCAATTTAGTAACTTCTATATAAATATTCTGAGTTCTAGTTCCGAAGTAAGATTTTCTAAATTTGTTGTTGTATATTTTAAATTTTTATATAACACGAAGCTCTCTTCATGCTGAATAGGGTTGCTAAGACAGTCATATTTGGTGGTCTTCTTAATGCTAATGTGGCAGAGGAAGTACACCATCAAGCAAGGGACTGTGGCACAATATGTTCCGTCACCTACCCTCTTCCTAGAGAAGAGCTTCAGCATCTTGGTAAATACATTTGTGTTACAGCTCCTAATTTATGTTAACAAGTTTATTTCTCGCAGCATATTTATTTATGTTATGTGTGTAACAGAACAATGGCTTCAATGCTTCTTGCATTCTAATTCCTGTATATGTAACAATTCTATCACATTCTATCATTTTCCCACCTTCCATAGCAACAGTATCCCTCTGCTCTAAAGCTTTTTATTAGGTATAATTCGGAATATATATGAAACTGTACTTTCTAAGGACTGCTTCACACACCATATATGTAAGTTCTAGTTGTCTCACCATTACTAGTCAAAAGTTCAATAACATCCTCGTACCATTATCCTCCTGTACTTCTGTAGGACTTCTAATGCCTTGCTTGGACATCTCTTTGATGGATCTTTTATCAAGGATTCTACTTCAAGCATTACCCTTTCTTGACAAATATTTTTTTAATGCAGTAAGAAGATGAATTATAGGAGAACATACATGGCAATAGTTATCATAGTAACAAGCAGTTGTCAAGAAAGCGTGGTGTTTGAACTGAATTATTGATAAGAGTGGGAAAATGGTATTACATAAATTAAATGTTGTGAATCTTATTAAGCGTTATGTTCCTTTTACCTCCACTTGTCCAAACTCAGAAGTTGAAAATTTTCAAATCCCTTACCTCTTAAAGTTAACAGGGCCTTAGTTTTTCTATGAAGCTTCCAAGTTAAGGATGTCATCAAGATGGAGCAGCAGGGGAAAAAATATTATATTACTGGAAAGACATGCATAGCATTGTTGATTCTTGTCCAAGAAAATAGAAATGGATCGTTGTTAAGCTTCTCTATGGTTCTGAAATGGAAACATATAAGGAATTGATTGTAAAACCATCTCTTCTGTTCCTTGGACTCTTTATCATATATTTTGCATCCTTTTCTTGGCAAAATTTCAAGATTCTGCTTTGCCCCCCACAACTACTGCTTGTGCTCTAATTGCCATGAGGTAGTTGTAGAACAGTCCAAATAAAATAATTATAGACACATGGGGCTGCTTTCACAAGAATTCTTTGCATTTTTTTTGGGGGGGGTGGGGGTTAGGTTACAGGTTTATATATGCTTCTCTTTAAAAGGCTTGCGAAGGATCTAGTTGCATAGGATCTTCTAGTAGAAGTATTGATGGACAGGATGGAATTGGGAAAATTAATTCATGTAGACGACTCAAAAATCATCGGGTTAAGTCATAGTAGCTTCTTGTCGTCTCCTGATATCTTTTGTTTTAATTTTGAGTATCTATTGAAACTTTCTCACAGTTACCCGTTTTATAATTAATTATCTTTAGTAGAAAGCTCAAGTATTGTTTCCTCATTGTGCTGTTCCTTAATTAGCTGACCAGCTTATATGCTCCTCAGAGGATTTGATTATTTTTTGTTTGGGATGATGGTGTGCCTCAATATATGATCATGTGTAGGGCTAGTGCAAGATGGATGTAAAATGGATGCTGCTTCTGTACTTTTTACGAGTGTAAAATCGGCCCGTGCATGCGTTGCAGCGTTGCACCAAAAGCAGATACAGGGGCTATCTATTTGGGCACGTCAGCTTGGTGGAGAGGTAAAGTTGCTGTCTTTGGATCAATTTGAATGCCTGTATGAAGCAATTGACTAACTTATTTTAGCTTTCATTACTAGTTGTCGAACATTATTAAAAATAATGAATTTAAGATGAAATTACTTGGTGTAATTCACTGCTTTCTGGTGTTTTGAATGGTAGTCCGGCCACAGTTCGACTCTGAAGTCTGAACTGCCTAAGGTTTCGAATGCTGCCTACAGTCAGTCTGCTGCACTTTTTATTTTTGTAAAACAACCATGCATTGTCCATTGTGTAAAAAAGGCTTCTCTGCACCTTCTAATTGTGCGTCAAAACACGTGAAGCTCAAAGAATGGGCAAAGGTCTTGGCATGGTAGAACTTCATCACCTACTGGACTACATGACCCCACCTCGACTTCATGAGTTGTCCAGGTTGCACCCTGGACAAACAAGAACCATTAACCTTGTCCACATAAACAGAGCACTACAAATCCTTTTATGTATGGTCGAATGAACCCCTGCCTCGGACTGCCTACGCAAGGTATTCAACCAAACAATTCGCCATCAATACCTAGAATGCTCCTCTGACCAGGTCCGCATCTTTTTTGAACTCCCTAAAATGTGGAGTTACCTCCGACCAAACATGGGATGTGGAAGTTGTAGCTTTGGTAACCTTCCAGTGGTCTATGAGCAGAGAACATGCTTCGCCAGAGGGAGGAACTAGCACAGTTAAGAATCTATTAACTCCTGAAATTGTGGAGGGAACTTTTCCTCTATTCTAGGGGTAGCTCCCAAGGGGTGGTTTCCTGAAAAAGAATAAGCTCCCGATGTGTAAAACAATTCCTTGGTATGATCACCCAACAGCTGATTCCCAAACTCAGTACACAACGAAATCAGTAGTTAAACACTACCAAATTGTTTACTCACCTCAGTAAATCACTAAATTTCATCACTAACATATGGCCAAAGTGTTCTACGTAAAGCAACATACTGGTGCCAAAGCCATTTTATCAAGATGCAGTCTTGATTATCTACGGGTAGATTAACCCCACCACACTAGCCAAGGTGCTTTTTTGTGTATGTATTGTTTGCAACAAAATCAGTAGTACTACCAAATTGTTTACTCACCTCAGTAAATCACTGGAGTTCATCACTAACATATGGTCCAAGTGTTCTAGGTTAAGCACCATGCGGGTGTCAAAGCCATTCTGTTAAGACACAATCTTGATTATCTATGAGTAGATTAGCCCACACCAGCCAAGGTGCTTTCTGGTGTGTATATTGTACAATTATGTCATTGACCATCAATTAAATTGTTTGAAGTCCTAACATGACATACTTGTTTTAGGTCTTACATATCACCACTGTAATTAACAATAATTTTCATAATAATTTTTCCTCCATTTATTTGTGATTGAGGGACACAAAGTTGTTTTACTCTTGCATGTCTTGACCAGGGCTCTGAAACTCAGAAGTGGAAACTGATAGTGAGGAATCTTCCTTTCAAGGTCATCTTCTTCTCTTGAAATTTAACAATTTATAGTGGGGCAATCTTTTTTCTTGATTTTAATGATACATGTTAAGAAGATTGCTTTTATGGAATATTGATAGCAGGCTGAAGTTGCTGAGATAAAAGATATGTTTGCTTCTGTAGGATGTGTATGGGAAGTTTTTATTCCTCGAAATTCTGAGACTGGGTAAATATATAATTCCATCTTTTGTAATTTACTCCCATTGGTACTTACTTTTTTAGTTGTAAATTTCACTCTTGATTTACCTCTTGCAGGTTATCTAAAGGATTTGCATTTGTTAAATTCACGTCGAAGGAGGAAGCTGAAAATGTATGCCCTCTGTCTGATGAATACTGTAGTCAAACAAGAATTAACATTGGAAATTGCTCCTTCCGGTGATGCAATCCACCAGCCTTGATTAGTAGCTTTTCTGCTTCTTAATTAAGAAACGAAAAAAAAGGGACTAAAATAGATCAATATTCAGGAGAAATTTATGTTGGAGAGATCTTAGTGTAAGAGTATCTTCAGGCATGCTTTGTCTAATCAGTCTGTGGCATACTTATTCTGAGATAGAGATCTCTATTACTAGATCTTGATTCAGGAGCTTTTTGGGATATATTAGTATGAGGAAAGATAATATCAATATTGAAGACTGGCAATGGATAGATTTGGAAATAGAAGATCCCAAACCCACTTCCTAGAGTATACTATTTGTCTCTTAAAGCTCTGAAGATGTGCCATTTTATAGCTTGACGAACACCTTATATAGCACATGTTGACATCTACGCTACTTGAATTCTAAGAGCATTTGAATGACTCCTGGCCTTAGTCACACTCTTGGTGTGACATTTAATTAGCCCTCAATACATATAATTAGCTTTCATCATCATTAAATTTTTTTTTCAAGAATAAGCTTCCATTTGTGGACAATGATTACATTTCTATCCTTGTATATAGTTGGAAAATTATCAATCAATATTAAGTTTTTTCTTCAAACTTCTCGACTTTCAGGCATGCTTTGTCTAATCAGTCTGTGGCATACTTATTCTGAGATAGAGATCTCTATTACTAGATCTTGATTCAGGAGCTTTTTGGGATATATTAGTATGAGGAAAGATGATATCAATATTGAAGACTGGCAATGGATAGATTTGGAAATAGAAGATCCCAAACCCACTTCCTAGAGTATACTTTTTGTCTCTTAAAGCTCTGAAGATGTGCCATTTTATAGCTTGACGAACACCTTATATAGCACATGTTGACATCTACGCTACTTGAATTCTAAGAGCATTTGTATGACTCCTGGCCTTAGTCACACTCTTGGCGTGACATTTAATTAGCCTTCAATACATATAATTAGCTTTCATCATCATTAATTTTTTTTTCCAAGAACAAGCTTCCATTTGTGGACAATGATTGTTATTCTGACTCTTTCTCTCATTTACTCCATATACAGGCTATCAAGAAATTTAATGGTAAACATTTCGGTAAAAGACCCATTGCTGTTGATTGGGCTGTTCCAAAAAAGGTTTATACCTCTGGCAGTAATTCTGTTGCCGCCTTAGAACACGGTAATTTGTCCTTTAAATATCCAAATCCGTAACTTATGCTACACCTTCTATTCTACTTTGTTTCCCTTAATTGGCCAAATACTAAAATTTTGAGTGCTTCAACATTGTGTAATATGTTATGAATACACCTTGTTTCATGATTGAAGTTTTGTTAGTCTTAGCTGGCATTTTGCAATATCAATTGAGTTAGAGAAACAGAATCAAAGCTTCTCAGCTTCTCTTCAGATCCATCTTGTTCACAGTTTGTTGGTTGAAGACACTCTGTTCAATAATTGACTGAAGTTTGTTTATTTACTCAATGATGCATATGCACAAGCATCGGAACTGTATTTCTTAATTGAATTCATGAGAATTCCCCAACATTTGCTGGGTGCCATATTCAAGGTGACTTGATATCTTTGGCTTTGGGGATCAAGATGATCACACTATACTGTATTTACAGGACATCACAACTCTGAAGGAGAAGATGGCAGTAGTAGTGATTTGGAGGATGATGATTTGGAAGTTACAAGAGAATCACAATCTCATAGTGTTGACGGTGCAGCCGAAGAGGTGGATTCAGTTGAAGAAAATGATAGTACCGATGAAGTTGATTTTGCTGTGGAAGCTGAGGTTGCAAGAAACGTACTCAAGAAGTTCATTTCATCATCTTCTAGAAATGCAGCCACTTCTGGCAATGCCGACCCCGAATCACTTGAGGGGAAAAACAAAGTTGAAATCGTTCAAGTACGAGATAAATCAGTTGATGCATCCAGTAACAATGCAGTAGCACAAGTGAATACCTTAGGAAGTGAACAAACAAGTAGTAAACAGGCTGAAGGAGAGGATGACTTGCACCGAACTATTTTCATAACCAATCTTCCTTTTGACATTGAAAATGAAGAAGTGAAACAACGTTTCTCTGCATTTGGTGAAGTGCGGTCCTTTTTCCCAGTTCTTCATCAAGTGACCAAGTACGGACGAATATTTCATTAAATCTGCTTCAACATCTCTTTAATCATCATTACTGTTTTGTGAATATTGGACTACATTTCTGCAGGCGACCCAGGGGGACTGGATTTCTGAATTTTAAAACAGCAGATGCTGCTAATTCTGCATTTTCAGCAGCCAATGATGGAGCTGGTTTGGGTATCTTTCTGAAAGGTAGACAGTTGAAAGTCCTTAGGGCCTTGGACAAGAAAACAGTTCAGGATAAGGAACAGGAGAAGGTCCAGAAAGATGAGCATGATCACCGCAATCTTTACCTGGCGAAGGTTGATTTACAAGTCCTCTCTTTTTTCTTGTCAATCGTTGGAAAGTTAGATAAATGCCAGCTGCTTGTCAAGTAATTTAATGTTGTCTCTGTTGGATTTTCTGTCTGTATTGTCACATATCTATAACTTCCAATTGAATTCATGTTTGGTCATTTCTTAACAGGAGGGTCTTATTATGGATGGGACACCTGCTGCTGCTGGAGTTTCATCAAGTGACATGTCAAAGCGCAAAAAGTAAGTATTACGAAAATCTTTCTATTAGTAAGCAGCAGACAAGAAAAAACAATTTAGGATATTTGATTACGTAATGAATGACAAATCCTGCCTTAGCCATGTCATAAGAGGCCATCTTGGATGGCCTTAAATTCTTATTTTAGTAAAAAGTCTCTGTGTTGGTTACTTCATCTTGGGATTTTTAGGGACAACAAGCTTGTATGAAAGGTAGGGGCCTCACTACTTAATTTGGTCATCTATCCTCGTGAACAAAATGTTTTTGTATAGAATTCCAGTTTTCCTTTTTTTCTTTCTTCTTTTCCTGAAACGTTTAACAGTATTTAGGCTGACTTAAACTTCAAATCAGCAGATGTGTTCCTTGAGACAACTGACACTTAATTTGTGGGATTCAAGGGCGGAGCTATGACAGGCCCCCACTGGGCTGGGACTTGAGTTTTTTAAAATATTTTGGTACTCTTAGAAAATTGAAAATCAGCCCACTAGCCGCTAAAGTCCTAAACCCAGCCCACGTCTTTGAAAACCTAGCCCAAATCACACTATCGCCTAAACTGCTAGTCAATCCCAAATTTCACAATTATTGAATCCTAGTTCCCCATTGTCATTTCGACAGCATTCTGGCAGAGGCTGCAGTCAACAGTCCGGTCTTACACTCTGGCAGCAGGACTTTGTAATTTCCCATGCTCATTATTTATTTTTCTGTCTTACACTTAACATTATTTTTGCTCGTTAAACTTGGATGAGTGGTTTAGGCTCCCTAAAACAGAGTCCTTTTTTTATCGTATCCTTTGGTTCAAAGAAGAGTGTTTGGTACAGCAGAATGGAGTTGCTTAAAGAACAGGATTAGATAAATGTGAACTGAATCTTGGACTTACAATTTAACTTCTATGTATTTATTCTCATCTTTATTTGGTTCAATAATGCAAAAGTCATTTCTTACTCACACTGATTTAGAAATTATTTCATCCTTCATCGGGCACTTGGACTTCTCTAGACGTCTAGTCTACAAATCGAGACTAATAGTGAGAAACTGAATTGTATTGCTGATGAGCATTATAACTTTAAAAGAACATATTATTGTCAAATTCTACTTTTACAAATTAGTGTTCTTGATGTGAGATTTCTTGAATTTTTGAATTCTACTTTCACAAATTAGTGTTCTTGAATTCTGATTTATTAGGCTTTATTTCCAGAAAACTTGGCCCTTGCTTGGTTTAGCAAAAAATTAGGTTTTTAGTAGATTTTGATAGAAGTTGATGAAATGCATGGTTGAAAAGTTGGTAAAAGATGTGGGTCCCATTAAACATGTCATTGAAAATGAGTTTGAGAAAAAATGCGTTTTAGAAAATGGGGGCCAATCAAGGGCCTATTTTTCTTCAAGTGATTTAGTAGTTTCATGTTTGGTTTATAAGGTGATATGCAGAGAAATTTACTGAGTAACTTGAGCATATATAAAGTGTAGGTTATGAGCCCCATTCATCCATGTTCAAGCTAGCTTCTGCCCTCTGCACTATCTGTATTTAATCTTGTCTCCCTTCTTTTTCATGACATAACTGTCACCGAATTAAATACAGCTCAACCAAGAAATATGAGCATCAGGCATGAATGGTAGTACTAAAACTGTCCAAGCTTATTACAGTGTCATTGATGCTGCAAACTAACAAGAAAATGCAACCTCAAAAAGAGCTTGTCTGATTGCTACTGCAGAATTAATGATTCAGTTTTTTTTAGGAGCTGAATCAAGATCTGAGTTATTATACGACACTTTATATTGTGAAAAGCCATAGGAAATAACTAGTTTTTTTTTTATTTTTAATTTGACTTTTTGAAATTGTTTCCTGTACTTCTTGTCCCTACTGAACCAGAATCATGGCTCCACCCCTGGTGGGATTGTTATGTATCTACTGGGGTTTGTTAGAAAATGGTGGCCACTATTTGGAATGTGGCCACTACCAATGGTGCCACATTCTGGAGGCACAACCATTTCGATTGATAGTGCCAGTTCGATTTTTTCTCTTGAAATCTTTGGAATGTTTTCTATTTTCTGTTGGTGAATTGGGTCGAGTTTCTGGAATTACAGAATGTAAACCATAACAAATGGACAACTTTGAGAAATACTGATTCAATATGCAGAACCGTCTTGAAAACAAATATGTTATAAAGAGATTCTCATGATTATTGTGGTCAATGTTGCTTACTTCTATACATCAGCGTGTACTTGAATGTTATGATGCTGTTTCTTGGAAGTTTTTAAACTCTTGCATAGTCATTTTCTATTGAACTATTACACAGGCTGCACGAGGAAAAGATGACTAAGCTTCGATCTCCAAACTTTCATGTATCAAAAACAAGGCTCATCATATACAATGTGCCGAAGTCGATGGAAGAAAAAAATCTCAAAAAACTTTGCATAGATGCAGTCACTTCTCGAGCTACAAAGCAAAAACCTACCATTCGGCAGGTCAGATGTGCTTTTCTTATGCATGTTTGTTTGTTTCCCTTTGGCATTTCTATATTTTTCTAGAACCTTATGATCAATGTGCAGTTGAAGTTACTAAAAGATAAGAAAGGGAAGGAAGGTGAAAAAAGTCGTCCACGTGGAGTAGCCTTTGTAGAGTTCACCGAGCATCAACATGCACTTGTGGCCCTGAGAGTTCTTAACAATAATCCCGGTAAGGTGTTTCTTCACCAAATGTACTTAACGTTCTCTCTTATCAGAAATTGTAAGCATTTGCTGCACCAAAGTAAATACTGGTGTAAGGTTTACTTAAAATAAATCATTCCTGTTATATAAAAGTCAGATATTTTGTACTGTGTTTTGTCGAAGCTAATTATCCATTTTAATATAGCGTGCTGGTTCAATGATTTGCAGATACTTTTGATTCTGAGCGTCGTCCGGTTGTGGAGTTTGCTTTAGATAATGTCCAGATGCTGAAGCTTCGTAAAGAAAAACTTCAAGCTCAGAGGAAAGTTTCTCTTGATGATGTTGGGGATTTGCAGCAAAACGACCCTGTAAGCCCCCAGAATTCCCTTGCAAACAAGAATCCCAGAAAGTGGAAATCAAGAGTCGATAAGACGTTAAAGAATTTTGATGGTAAGAACGAAGGTGAAGTGGAGACAAGGCTATCGAAGTAACTACAATTGAAAAAGGCAGGGCTATCAAGAAGCAGAAAGGTTCTCTGCGAAGTAGGATAGATAGTACCTTACCCGCGAAAACCTTAAAAGGCTCAAATCAGCAGGTATTGAACCAGCAGAAAAGAAGGAAGCCCGGGGGCGGCGAATCATTATCATTGGTAAATGCACATACGCAACAACAGGTGGAAGGCACAAACATCAAAAGAAAAAAAAGATGGTTGCAAGATCTAACTAAACAACCCAAAGAAGATAGTAATCCAAGGAAAAGAGGTAAAAAGAATAATGATCCATTGGGAAGAGATGTAGTGGATAACTTCGATATGTTGATCGAACAATATAGATCCAAATTTACGCAGAACAATTCTAATCCAACTGATGACAAGAAGCAAGGCTCCAAGCAGCTCAAGAGGTGGTTCCAATGATAATTTGTCTCAAGTTATAAAAGATCCTAGCGTATGTCTTTTAGGTACTTGTAGCTGACATGTACTCAAGAATCTTTGTTTTCTTCTTTTTTTTGTTTAAGCCTACATTCAAAATTTTGGGTTTTTTTGACCGATCATAGTGTTTATATCTGCTCATGTAAGATGCGCGTTTAACAGTTGGAACGAATCAGTTTGGATATTGCATGTGGAAAGTTGGTGAACGAATAGAGTCAATTCTTAAGAGTTTTGTCTTACAGTCTACTTTACTGGGACCTGTCTTGAGGAATTTAATTTCCATCCTCTATTCCTTTCTTGTTTGGCAATAAAGTAACAAGTGAAATTTAACCACCTCCATACGCGGCATGTTCGTTATGTTAAATTGGTCGAAATAGGATAGATTTAAGGAATAAAAACAAGTGAAAATGTTGTTTGATATTCAGTAGTGTGCATTGTATATGCTCACAAACTTTAGGAAGTCCACTTGGAGATTAATCTGACCAAAATTAGAAAAATTCACGAGGATAATCCAACATCGAGAGGGGATTAAGATGTCTGCCGCCAATTATTTCCAGAGAATTTTTAGTACAGAACCAGTTTCCTTCACCAATGAAGATTTGGATATTATAAGAGAGGAAGACAATCAGCAGCTTAACACAACTCCGACCATCAATGAGATTATTGAAGAATGCGGATAGCATTTGTCTTGGGGATGGATGGATTCACGGCGTTATTCTTTCAAACCTGTATACAGTGGCTCGAGATGCTTATCATATCAAGCAGTGATGGATTTTTTTTCCTAGTGTGGGGGCTTTTCATCAACTACGATTGAACCTGCCTCCACCTGGAAGGATTTTCGCTCAATTTAGGCTCTGCATTGTCTTTGACAAAATTATCTCTTTAGGTAAATGGAGTGTTGCACAAAATCATATCCCTCATAGTAGATTTGTACCTCAGGGGCGGAGCCAGGGGGGGAACAATTTTTTTTTTTAATAAAAAATATACTGAAAAAAAAATTCCATTCAAATATGGGTTGAAGTAGACTATGAGATATGCATTTTCTCCAATCTAAAGAGGGTGGACTGTGGTCTATTAAATATATTGTTCAGGAAATTAAAATGTGATTTCTTGAATTACATTCTCGCTCTCTGTCTCTTCATTTACTTTTCTAAGCTATTACTTTTTTCGCTTTTGTAATGGAGATAGTATCTCCATGTAAGGTTTAAGTCCCCTCCCCATGTGTACCTTTTACGAATCAATAAACATGATAGGAGTATTCCTTACCCCCCCGCTAGGTTTAGGTGGAGGTCTAAAAATCCCGTCTAAGTGTTTTACTTAAAAAATCTGTACCCAACAGTTTCACAACTAACAAACAGCATTTGAAAAGGATTTTTTCCATTTACTTGGCAATACTATTACAAATGCAAGTACACAGTTGCAAGAAGTCGTGTCACCAGCAAGTTATTAGCACACAGAGCCTTTAGGCACTTTCTTGCCACAAGAATTTCTAAGTTTGCAATGCAGCTTCAAGATTGGCCTTCGATAGCAGTACATAAACACAATGCAGCTTCAAGATTGGCCAGACCCTTCAACAGGGTACATCATTTGCTATTAGGTTTTGCTCCAATCACCTCATGAATTAGCCCTAACCAATCACCTCAAACACCCAACTTCAGCGTATCTCTTGGGCACTTGGTGGCCTTTTTGGGGATGGAGGGAGTAGTCGGAGGGCATTGAATATTGTGGGAGGATACACAAGTGAAAAATATATTGTTTATTAAATTAGAAGAGAAATAACCTTTGAACCAAATATCTTCTTATTCGGTAACGAAATTGCAAGCTCTATGACTATTTGCTTGGTATTTTATAGAGCAGAGAAATGTGAAATTAGTGGCCAATTTTTGGAATGGATAGTGTTGAAGCTAGACTTTTTATGATTGGGTGATTTGCATGGACAATGGACCATCCATAGACATATATAGCGGCTTGTGCAAAGAATGACATCTTCTGTGTCTGCCCTTTGTTTATATATTCACATTTTCTGGTCGATTTAATTATTTATTTATATTTTTTAATACAGTTAAGATGAAAAACATAGTCCTCGCCTCCACCCGGATTCAATGTTGGGACAGGAGTGAAGCATTTTGTAATCCTTAGAGCTTGTTTCGTACAATTTTTCTCAAAATATATTTTCAATCATACATTTTTTTTTTCATAAAATAATTTTGTATACAAGCACAAAGATTATTAATAAAAATGAAATTACCAAAATCTTGTAAAAAGTTGACTCTTGGAGAAGGAGTAAGCAGATTGCCTTAACTCTCAAGAAAATATAAAATAATATTCTTGCACAATACCACACCAAAGACTATTATATATTAGTCAATTACAAACCCATCATCCTTCATCAATTATGCAAACAAGTCTAAAATAAAATCAAAATTCTCATCAAACCCACAAAAAAATTTCAATTACTCAAACGCAGAATGGGTATATTCGGAAGCGGTTTTGCAGTGATGATAGGGATGATTGGTGGAGTCTACATTGCACAAAAGTATGAGGTACCAAACATAAAAAATATGGTTGAAACTGCTGTTTGCAAGGCCAAGGTGGCGGAGGAGACCTACCGGAAACCTAACTACGGCCCGGCATGCAAATACTGGAAGGCCAAGGTGGCGGAGGAGACCCACCTGGAACCGAATACCGCCACCACAGGCAAACACTTGGAAGAATGATTTTATATTTTCTACTGTTTAATTTAATCAATTAATGATATTGTCTTCTTTTAAGTATGTGTGCACGGGTGTCTACTTTTTCGTCTATTTATGCTGTTTTTTAAGGGTACGTATAATGTATAATTTTATTGATTGTGGAATGAATTGGAATATATTGGCTCTAATAGATTTGAAATTTTATTCTCTATTGCGTCACTTGTAGAGTTCACGAAGGAACAATATTCTAAAATTACAACTCCTATTTGATTTGTTAAAAATCATAATTTTGATAGATACTGATAAAATTTGGTGAAATTTATGATTAAAATATTGATAAAAGTTATGGATACTATGAAATATGTGACTGTAAATAAATTTAAAGAAAAAAATGAAATTTTAAAAATTGGGCTAAACACTAATGAGTTGGTGGTGAGAAAATTGCATGACCATCTTAATTTCTCTTTCCATAGATGGCTTCTCCAACAAGTTTTCTCATTCATTGAACTACATAATGTAATAATTGAATAAATAACTCTCAAGTCTGCACCCGATGTGATTGCCTTCAAAAGTAAAGTTAAAAGGTTATCATCTCATCCATATATTAAGCCCCTATTTGTCATCCATTTTGGGTAAAAAAAAAATTTTAAAACAGTGATTGATGGAAGATTGTGTGGTTAAAAAGTATAATTTTTGGATTTATGTGTAATATTATTTTATTGATAGAATGTGTGGTTGAAATAAAGAATGAAAAACATAATGAGAAAAAAAATGAATTTCAAACGGGGGCTAAATTGGGTCCTGCTATGTGTACACCTAATGTGAGTGGGGGTGGAACTAGTGCCACCCACCCTGCTACAACCCCACCCCCACTCACATTATGTCATAAGATTAATATATGTACATATAGATTAATCCTATTAAATTTGGGTCTCCATGATCGAAAAATGTCGATGTAAAGTTAAAATCACACATAATTTGAAGTTGCAAAATGAAACTATCAAATCACTTACAATCTCTCCAATTCACCTGAAAGTCGGGTTTGATTTTAACTATTTATGTCACGTGGCAACCAAATTAATGTATGTGAATGGGTTTGAGAACCTAAAACTGCACTTTCGAAGGTTAAGGACCCTTAACCACTTATGTTTATAGAGCTCAGCCCTAATTTTCCCTAAGTATTGCATGATTTTATAAACTTCAATCTTCTCAAGCCAAATTTACTCATCTTTATCAAAGCTTCGTCCAACCCAAACATGAATTGATTTTGACTTGTTCAAAGCTTTATCCAACCCAACCCAAACAAAGTATTTTATTGAAAGTTTATGACCATATCAAGTCAGTTGCGTAGACTTGATCCAAGAAATCCATTATTTTTCGAAAATTGCCAAGCACTTGCCTTGATCTTATTTAATTAATATTAATCCCCAAAATTTTCTTCGTAATGGAATATAATTTTTTTTTTTTTTTTTTTTATTGTGTCGCACAAACAACAAATGGGTTGACGCTTGAACAAGGGGTTTATGCAAGAAAGGGCCTGGAAAGAACATTATTATACACCAACCAACCACTATATATAATCACCATTCAAATATTCCACCATTAATCTTCAAAAAAATGAAAAATCTTCTCTTTGAGGTACCCACAAGAAAATGGCTATAATCAGAAGAAGCTTTACATTCATGTTAGGCACATTTTTTGGGGTATACATTGCACAGAATTATAATGTACCAAATGTCATAAAAATGGTAAATGCTGGTTATGTGATGGCCAAGAAGATGGAGGAGACCTACCGGAAACCGATGAAAGGTAAAGCCAAAGATCATAATGAATGAACGATCATCAATGGATGCTCAGTTTCACATATTTTGTGTGTATATATGTAAGTGTCTGTACATAGATCTGTATGTATTAATCTTTCTCAAGTTTTGCTTCATTCGGGGTGTCCTGTAATGACTGCAAATTTGATTCAATGATGCGTCGCAGATATTTAATATTTGAATTATGAAAAGAATTCAATTATCCCAAAAGTGAAAAACTCGGATATAAGCCATTTTGCCAGATTTTTTGCCAACTTCGTTGATAGAATGCCATATTCAACTGTTTAAAAAACAGTCAATTTTTGCAATCAATAATCTGCTGTCAAAACTGCCTGTTCCAAATTTATAGTGAAGTTAAAGAGGAACAATTAGCATTGGTCAAAAGAGGGATGTTGTACCAGACAGATCATTACAAACAGAAAATATGCCAATTTTATGGAAGGGAGAGTACTCTACAAAATTGGGATGTCAAATTTCGATTCTAAAATGTCCTTAAAACAAAAAATAAAATACGAATTCTGTCATCAATCCCCCACTCCCTCTTCCATACTCTTTCATCACTAGTCCGTACGCAAATCAATAAAGTGGAGACCGGTGTGGAGTACCCTTCCTCCGGTTCATCATAGCCTCCTGTGAGATATCCGAAACTGGTCGAAATGCAGACCGGAACCCCGACACATTGCTTCTCTTCTTCCTCACGACCTCCGTCGTGGCTGTACATGAAAGATTCAAACAGTCCGCTAAGGCGGCGGCACCACCACCGCTGCTAGAACCGGATTCGGTTCTCACCGAACCGGTCGTTTCAAGCACCGAGTCAGGGGTCATTTGGCCATCGTCCAATCCCGGTTCCGGCCACGCAATTAGCTCATACTTGCGAATATACTTTGAGAGCTTAGCCCCAGTTCTCAGTGCATGTTGAAGCTGCGGAATGAAAAAAAGAAAACACAGAAGACAAAAAAACAACTAAAAACATGAAATGGGTCACCATCAAAATTTACTAGGCCATGAAAATTCAAGAAATTTTATATAGTGTGTGTGTGTGAAAGAGAGAATTGTATGGACCTTGCAACACAGAGAGCAGAAGAGGTATGAGTCTTGCAGGGCTCTGTCACAGGTGATGCAGAGATTGCCAGAGACTCTGGATGGCCTTGTCTGGGGCCTTTTATTTAAAAATACAACTTTTGCGCTGTTTGTAGTGTAAGACTACAGAAAAAAGTCGAAGAAACGCATTACAAGAATAATGCTTCAATTCTTTCCATTTCATTATACAAGTAATCACTACTTACTTGAACATGACCACAATCCATCAATTTCTCAGCATCCCCTAGTCTTATAACATCATGATAAACATATCTTCTTATCTGCAAATCAACCCACAATTTACAAGATTGCAGTATTGAAGAGTTTGTGCAATTTTGGATAACGCTAAGTGCATTCTCAAGAAAACAGAAATTTTTACCTGCAAATTGTAAAATGATCTTAAGAACTTGGTTGAATTTTAACAAAAAGCAAAGATGGAATAGAAAAAAAAATGTGGGATTAATTATTTTATAGGAGAATTATGAAAAGTGAACCTGTAAGAGGCGGTGAGAGCGATGAAGAGAGAGGCAGTGACGGCAAAGGCCATCACAGCAGTCCAAGCAAAAGACATTCTTTTCATTCTTCTTAACACCCTCATGAATTAAGCAGGCGTTGAAGAACTTGTCTGTCAAGAGGGCCAAAAACCACTGGGGAAGCTTTGATGAATTCTCCAACTGCAACAAAATCATCAAACAAAAAATCGTCAATTTAGAGATGAAAATTTAAAGACTGGTTTTTAAACACAGATATAGAAAGAGACCCTACCATGTTTATATTTTGTTGATCTGAATTTCGGATAGGATCTAAATATATTTGTAGAGATAGTGTAGAAAAGCCTTTAGCAGGATATGAGAGAGAGAGAGAGAGAGAGAGAGAGAGAGGCGCCTGCAAAACTTATACCATTACCAAGGAGTGGAGGAGGAGGAGGATGGAGTGGCCTCAGGGCTGCTACTACCAGGATGGTGCCTGCCTTGTGTTATTGTATTGAAATTTGTACTACTATCCATTTTGCTAACAAAAACTTGATATTTACCCAAAAAAATGCAAATTACTCTTTGTTAATCCTTGATTTTTACCATTTTGATTTCCTTAGTAACTACCCTGTATTCTAAAATTTCAATAAGCTATTCTTCTCTATTAATTCGGATCATAACATCTAAAAATTTTAACTAGTAATTTTATTTAGTTGAGTAATACTATGAATCTATACTACTAACTTCTAGATGTCGACTATGTGATTGTCCTTTTTAAACGATTCTCAAATTCCTACATTTACGAGGTTCAATCAGTTACACACTTAAATGAATATTATTATTTTATTTATTTTGATAATTTGACACCATCACATAAACTTACGCTTAATATAACTTGAGTTAAAATAGTATTATTCTTTGCCATAATCTTGAAATTCATTTCTGAAATAAAACAGAAATTAGAACGGCAATTTTTTTTGTATAGGGCTGCCCATGTCCCCCAAAACCCTAAAACTCCAACCAGATGGTTGTCTCGTTGGCAAATATCTAGTTACTTCTCACTCCTACCCCCTCATTCTCTCTCTAAACTGCTAAATGACAAGAGTGAAGATGCTGACTTTTCTCTCACGTCGGTTAAAAAATATATATATTTACAAAAAGGTGACCATATTTTAAGTGACAAATGTTAGCATATGGTGTTTTAGGGATATGTTCCAATACAAGTAAAGTTTATCAGATAAGAAAGTTTGTTATGGCTTCTAGCTATAAGGGATTTCAAATTTTGTGCATGGCATGGAACAAGGGAAAATTTTGCCACTGCTCTTTAATCTATTGCCCTAATACAAATTAGTCCTTATTATTCTTATATTGTCCCGAGAGCCTAATAGAAATGTCTTTCTTCAAAATTTTCGACACGAGAGACTAATCATGAAAGAAAAGTTTGAGACCAATTTAATTCTTTTTACGATTCAGGTGCAATTATACCGTACAATATTGTTCAAACGTATGAGTCAATTTATAGAGATATTTAACAAATCTCGTGTAATGAATTTTGCTTAATAAAGTATGGTTTTGAATGGAGGAGAACTGCAAAAGCTAGTCCATTTGTCCTTTTTCAGCTCTCTGTAAACTGTAATGGTCTTGAGCCTCACCTTGAAACTATACAGTTACCATTTTAGTCATTTCACATTGAAATTTCATATGAACTACAACTGGGGTCTGGGATAGTGTATTTTTAAAAATTTTATTCTGTCATTTGCCCTTTTTTTTCCTTCTCCTTCATCTCTCTTTTTGTCTTTATTGTGTTTTCTTATTTTAATTTTTTTTTTTTTGGAAAGTACACACTTATTTGAATTTGTTGCTTCGATTCGGTTTTATTGTTCTCTTAATATGTTTGCATGTTTTGTTCGACTGATATCTTTTATTTTAACGTTTAGAGGAAGACGTTTCTATCATTTCATCATGATTTTGAGTAGGGGCGATAATGGCCGAGGTCCTTGGATATTCAAGCAAAGCTCGATCCTTTAGTTCGTAGAATTCATGGCTTGCGTTGAGACGACCCAACTTGTTTTTTTTAAAATTAATAAAACAAGATAAAAAATGGGGGAAAAAAAAAAAGGCAAGTCCACGAACGCAAAATGAACCGACTCGTGGAACTAATTTTCTATTAGTGCAATAGATTTAAACATAATTAGTCCTTTTTTTTTTTAACGTGTTAACATGGTTGCTAAAAAAAAAATTGAACACAATTACACACTGCAAACAAGATGAATGGTTTAATTAATACATTAAACTAAACAACTCATATATCTATCACATAAGCATATATATTGCCTACGTGTAGCTTGGTCTTGCATCATCTCTTCTGGTAGTGTGTTGTTTTGGAGAGAATTAGCTACGAAATAAATAGTTTCATTAATATTCTAGAATGTGCCAATGTGAGATGTTTCGATAAGAACGAAAGGTTCTAAGTATCTATTCGGGAAACATTATTAATAACTTTTTAGGATAAATAGTAGTGCTGACCATGAAATATATGGATAATAATTAATAACAATTTTGAATGTGTGATTAAAATTACAGTAAAATTAACTTTTATTTTCTATAAAATACAGGTTAACTTATATAAATATAGTTTAATTAACACCTTAAAATGTGACAATGAGAAGACCTCCCAACAACAAAATCGATAATCGCCTAAATTACATCGAAGAAGATGTGAAATGATCAAGGACCTACTCATCTAGAGTTACAAGTCATGTCATCATCGAACAGTCGAAAATTAATGAGTTTATATGTGCTTTGAAATGTAATCGAGAATAATAGGCCAGATTTCTTTTTTCAGGTAGATTCTTGCTAAAATCTGTCATTGTCATGATTAATTAGCTTAAAACAATTAGGTATTTGAAGTCATTATCGTGGTTAATTAGCTAAAGACAAATGGCTTTCTCCAAGTCATTTTCGTATTTAATTAATTTGCTAAACATGTATTTCGAAGTACAAATGAAGTATTGAAGGTTGGACTCCGCACCCCACAAATGTCAAATATGCGTATAAATATGAAAATTGGAAATTTGGCTAAGGTCAAAGAGAAAAGAGGGACTAAAATGCAATTTACGTTCATTGGGGGCTCGTAGAGGAATTTGCCAAAATATAATTAATGAAAATTACCTTAGAATAAGAAAACCATTTTTTTTTTAATGCTTTTTAACTCCTATGTTCCCCTTAGCTCGCCTAGACCGAAACTCAACATCGACGCTTCCTCTTGCTTTACGCTTTTTAGAATACTGATTACATCACATAACCATTTAAATTAATATTTTCAATATTTACATACCAAAAATACTATTTCTAACGTTACTGAAAAATAATTTTTTATTAATCTTAAATCACTTGATTCCATATTTTCTATATAACATCGTTAATAAATACAGATAAATTTAAGAGGAAAAAATCATATACACCCATTAATAATAAAACATTTCATGAAATACAACTTTCTTATTTAAATCCATTATATACTACATAGTGGGTATATTTTTTCCAAATTTAATGTTCTTCACAATTCCAAAAATATTCATATGTAACTGAAATTAAAAGTTGCTGAAATTGCAGTCATTAATTCAGAGTGCAAACGAAATGGTAAATTCAAAGAGAAAAAAACGTTTCTTGTGAAAAGGAAATTTGGAAATATTTTAACTGTAGCGTATATAATATGAAATCAGTTTTCATTTGTCACTTCACCAATTTGTACCTCCAATTCGTCTCACGCCGATGACAAGTATGTTCACTCTCTTTTTTCTGCAAAAATGTCATTTTTCTGAACATTTGTTTAAGAAATAAATGACGAGGTATTTGGACATTTGATAGTCTTTTTAGGAGGTTGTGAAGAAAAAAACAAAAGATATAAAAGTTGTTCATCATCTAAAAATTCTTGAATTCAAAATTGAATTTTGATGTGTTATGTGCCTCCTTTTGCAATTAATTCTCCACACTCTAATTATGTGTTAATAATTGGTATTTATAGTGCTCTCCAAGAGGTTCAAAAAGCCTCTAGAATTTGTGTAAATAATGGCCCAAGAGAGGAAGAATTCAGGTTGGAATAGAATTTAAAACGAAAAACATTTTCTGGTTACGTTTGGTTAGAGCCGTGTGCCCAGTAGAAAGTCGGATGGCAGCCCAGGCACCCTTTTTTTTTTCTCTGTTTTTGTTTTCCAACATCGGACAGCTGCCCGGTCCATATAATTGGGTTGGTGCCCAGTTATAATCATTTTCAAAATTTGCAATTTAGTCATCTTCTTCATTCTTTTCTCGAGTTTGATCCTCAACTTTAAATTACTTCTATTTTGGTCCTTCAACTTCTTCTCGAGTGCACATTAGTTCCAAACCTTCCATCCAATCATCAATTCATCGCCATTTCTTTTCCAATTGCTTGTGAACGGGTCCATAACTGAAAACAAAAGGAAATTAACCCACAAATAAATGTACAAATTGCACTTATCACTATACACTATACAAAACTCCATAGTATGTGATTTACCCAAGTCTTAATTAAATGATTTTTTTTTTTTATCAGTACATTATGTTCGTCAAAGCTGCAGAGTAATAACAAAATCCCATGTTTTATTTAACATCATATATGTTTTAGATTATGCATTACCACATATGCCCTTCTATGTTTCTGAGAGGATAGTTGCATAATCTGAAACCTTATTGTATATTATCGTGAGAGAGAGGAACACGGAACACCTCCAACTATGTGTCGTCAGTTGAATTATTAGTGTGTGCGAAGATTGATTTGGGAGTTTAGAAGACAATTTGGGAGAGAAGAAGACAGATGGATCGAATCGGGTAAAATATGGGTTAAATTTTGGATTTGATTTTAGTCGAAATTACACCACATAACCATTTAAATTAACATTTTCAGTATTTACATATCAAAAATACTATTCCTAACATTACTGAAAAATAAAAGTACTTTCGATGAATCTTAAATCACTTCACTCCATAATCTTATAATGTAGCACCTTTTATATATATATATATATATATAGAGGCCTTGTTCGAGCCCCATTTTGGGAAAAAGAATGCATTTTGGGATGGTAATTTGATGGATAATGAGTCGTTAAATTTTAAAAAAATTTAGATTTAAGTGTAATATTATTTTACTTGAGAATGTGTGATTAAAAATAAATTTTGAAAAAATGAATTTTTAGAAAAAATGGGGCTCAAACAAGGACTCAATAAAAGATAAAACTTGTTAGGTATTTAATGTTATTGACAAGTCTATAAACAAAAAGGACTTAATTTAATATGATGTAAAAGTCAAGGAGTAATGTACAATTAGTAAAAGTTGTGTTATATTAGGTCTAGAGTTTGAGAAAGGAAAAGAAGGAAAAATTGCGCCGGAATTTCGCTAGCTTATCACCAAAGTTTGGCTCGAGCATCAGAAACAGAAACTGCGTCGCTCGCCTTCACTCGAGACACAACCTGTCGCTCATCCCTCGCTCGAGCGACAGTGTTATCCGAAAAAACAATTTTAATTCATTTTTTAAAGGCTTTTTTCTCGGTCCATTATTCCTTAACCCAATCCATAAATACCAAACGCCATGGAATGGTTTTTCTAAGGTTGAAACATTGAGAGAACTTGAGAGCTTCATCTTCCAATTTATTGAGAGACTTCAACCTTCATTGATTCGATTATACTTAGCGGAGAAAACACGGTTCCTATCAATCCAAACACCAAAGTTACTGAGGAACACGAAGTTCTTCAAGAATCCACAGAAGATAGACGAAGTTTGATATTACAGTCAGGAGTTGGTACGGTGGCACGCAATCCAAGAAGGCTGTCGGATCTCAGTCAGGAGTTGTTGTGAGGCACATAATCCAGGAGGACATTATTAACTTCAGTTAGGAGGTCAAAAAGTTCATGTCGTCGTCTTGTCTGGCGAACTGTAAGTTCGATCGTTTATAGTGAATTTTGACTGGCAAGCGCCTGAAATTTTTACCCAGTTGAGATTTCTCCGTGATCATCGTTGATGTTCTTTACCGCTTTATTTACTATTTTCATATTCTGCGGCATTCAAATATAGGGTAATTGGACTGTATACTTAACCATCTAGAGATAATTAATTAGTGACTTATTGTTATTTAATTAGTAAGTTTTTAATTCCGCATTTACACCTATTTATCTCCTCTATGTGTAGTCTGGGTCGAACCTCGTATTTTCAATTTGTATGAGGGCCTAATTTCATTTCCTGACCCTTAAATAATTCAAGATGAGTCCGTCTTTGTCTGTGCTTCTGTTTTTTACGAAAGCAACTATGTCTACGGAATGTTAGGATGAGAGCATTTTTAAAATCCCTGGATGAACGTCTTTGGCTTAGTGTACTAAATGGTTGGGCTGTACCTAGTTCTACGATTAATAATGAAGTTATCCTCACTCCCATTGCTAATTAGATTAGAACGAACTTAGATGAGTGTAACTGAAATAGCAAAGCCTTACATGCCTTTTTCATGACTGTGTCAGCTGAAAAATTTAGAAGAGTGTCGATGTGTGAGACTATTAAAGAAGTTTGGGACATCTTAAAAACCACACACGAGGGAACTAAAACGGTTAAAAATTCTAAACTGCAGATGTTAACTTCTAGATTTGAAGAGATTAGAATGATGGACCACGACTCGTTCGATGAATTCTATGCAAAGTTGAATGATATAGTAAATT
>CAIGRN010070898.1:0-16130 GCA_903798345.1 Fraxinus anomala
TTTATTATTATTATTTTTTTTTGTTTTTTTGGGTAAGTAGTTCATCAAAATTTTAAATATCAATTTTTTTTTTTTTTTCCTAGATTGTATGGTTCCATAACAAATTCTCAATACTTTACCGTTCTACTCTTTCTTTGACGGGGATCATTCGTTTTAATTTATAGATTTTATAATTAATCGTAGTTATATTTGTATTAAATTATAAGACACATTTGATTTTGATTTTTGTTTTTTGTTTTTTTTTTTCAGATTCTTTACATATTTTTCAGAAAAAGAATTAGTTCTAAACCTTGTTTTGCCTATTTAATTATGATAAATAGGATGATGAAATTTTTTATTCTTATTTCTCTATATAGCTTGATTTTGTGATACTCTCTTCATTTTATATTTTTATATTTAAAATATGTATACCATATAAAAATTTAAAAAGTTGAAGTACTATAAACTCGACATTGAATTAACTTCAAAATATATGGACTTCTTTCTTCTTCTTCTTCTTCTTCAAGACCAAATCACGCTTTAATTTATTTAGAACTACTTGTAGCAAGTTTGGTTAGATTTAATGTGGATATGATATTGTAAAACATAAGATTAAAAGACTCTAGTATGTGGACTTCAAGTTGAAGAGAATGGCATTCACAAAATCGATATTGGTTTATGAATTAATAAATTTATGAGTTAAAAGTAGAAATAAGTAAGTTATTTATTTTATGTTAATGTAAGAAATATTTTAAAATAATAATTATATTTTGAAATAAAAAAAAGTACTATTGCCCAAAACAATGGAGAGAGATAGTAGCGTGGCAGTCGCAGAAAATGTGGAGGAATGAAGAATACTGGTGGCATCGGTGAAAGAAATGTAGGAAGAAAAAGAAATGAGGAATGTCGAATCCTTCACGTGCTAATGGTGACATCATCTTCTGGTATAGAGCAGGTAAGTGAAAATATCGATGGTGAAGAGAATGAAGTTCATAGTGAAATTTCCGATGTCACACTTAATTCCATGGCTTCCCTAGAAAACTCCCTTCAAATGTAGAGAATATTATCGATGTTCTAGAAAGGAAAATTTAAGCGGTGTAGAATCAAAATTCAAAATAAAGAATTGGACAAACCAGATTACCAAGTGAACCAAGAAAGAAGATTGATTGTTGCAGAGATTTTAACCTGGAAAGACTCTTCTTATCAGCTATGTGCTTGAAGAAAGATGCAGAAAGTAGCAAAACCAGGGGCAACAAATAAGAAATTACGTGATGATATGCTCGTGGGATCATGATTTATTGTTGGAAAATAAATCAAATGAATGATAACCGAAGTTTTCAAGAATTATTTACTGAACTTTATTTTAGTCAAGTGTCCACTAGTATTCCAATAATTGATTGAGTAATTTAAGAAGTCTTCTTGGATATGTAATAGCTACATTTATTCTGATTCATTTCCCCGTGTCCTCAAGTGTGTATAAATTGGAATGTAATCTGTAGTAACTTTTCAAGACAATAAGATTAAGTATTTCTGATAATATAATTCCCAATTTTGCTTGCCTTCAAACTGGTATCAGAGCTTTCAAACATTACATAAATTGTTATCAGGAGCAACGGATCTTGGAAAAGAAAATCATCTAAAATCCAAATAATCTTGTGTCTCTTATTTTTTGTTTCTATGGTGAAGATTGTGACTATTGGAGTCACAATATGAAAGTGTTGTTAAAATCTATGAAGTTCTAGAATATAGTTGATGAAGGTTTTGATGATCTAGAATTGAAGATGGAATGACTCAAGCACAAAGAAATGATCTGAATGAAAAGCGAGAAAAAGACAATAAAGCCATTTTCCATATTTATTAGGCAATTAAAAGACAGGTGTTTGAATGAATTGCAAAAGTGGAAACTTCAAAGTAGGCTTGGGAAATTTTGCAGATGCTACACCTTGGAGAAGAGAGAGTAAAAAAGGTACACATCAATCTTTGAAATTAGAGTTTGAGAAATTGGGAATGAAAGAAGAATAAAGTATTTCTAATTAGTTCACAGGGATTACAACAATAATAAATGAAATGACATTCAATGGAGAAACTTTGTAAGATCAGAAGGTTCTAACACAAAGGTTTGATTTTATAGCTGCCACAATTGAGGAATTTAAAGACTTGGAAATATTTTCAATAGATGATTTACTTGCATCACTAAAATCAAATCTCGTGAATTGCGAGTGAAGCACATGAATCCTTCATTCCATGACAAAGCACTTAAATCTCAAATTTCGAGAGGCTCTAGTTCTAATACTTTTAGAGGAAAAGGAAGATTTAGAGGTCGAGGGAGAGGCCACCATTCTCGTGGAAGAGGAAGAGGATTTCAAAGTGGTGGAGATTCCAAAGAAGAAAAAAATAATGATCACACAAGCAAGTTTCGAAGAGGTCGAGGATACAAACGAAGATGTAGAAAAAAATCCTCTGAATGCGATTACTGTCATAAAACTAGTCATAAATGCAGTTATTGCTGATATAGGAGAAAGGAGTATGTTGAATGTTATCATTACCACAAACTAGACCATAAAAGCAATGAGTGCTGGAACAAGAAAAATGAGAATAAAGCAAAAAGTAGTTTCATTCATAAAAATGATATTGATGAGAAGTACACTTCTGAAACTTTGTTAGTAACATGTGAAAATAATCAGAATGATTATGTTTGGTATCTAGATAACGGTGCTAGTAAGCATATGACTGAAAATAAAAACTTGTTCTCTAAACTAGCGGAATCAATATTTGGGCAAGTCAAAGTTGGAGATACTAGAGCTGTTGCAATTAAAGGATTGGAGATATAACAATTGAAGTTAAGACGCAAAAGCTTGAAAATATGTCTAATGTTTATTATGTTCCTGGTTTAATCTATTAAGTGCTGACCATCTTTTAAAAAGGATTTTGAGATCAATTTACATGATAAATTGCGCATTTTGACTAGAGAAAATAAAGTTGTGACAAAGATCCCATTAGCATCAAATAATCTGTTTCCTATTCAGCTTAAAGTTACTAATGTTGCTTCTCAGTTCACTAGCATGAATGGAGAAATATCAAAATTATGGCATGACAGGTATGGTCATTTAAATTATGGAGCCTTTAAATTGTTATCAGAAAATTAAATGGTGAATGGTCTTCCTCATATTGGTCAACTAAATGAAGTTTAAATGAAGTTTGTAAGGCCTGCCAACTTGGAAAGCACCATAGAAGTCCATTTTAGCACAAGTCATCTTGGAGAACCAGACAACCACTACAACTTATACATTCGGACTTGTGCCGACTTATTCCAGTTTTATCTCTTAGAGGTAAAAGATATTTTATCTCTTTCATTGATGACTTTAGTAGAAAATTTGGGACATAATTTGTTAAAGAAAAATATAATTGCTTTCAAACTTTCAAATATTTTAAAGTTGAAGTTGAGAACTTTTCTGGATTCCATATTAAGACATTGAGAACTGATCGTGGGCACGAGTATCTTTCAAGGGACATTGAAAAATTGTGCAAAAATCTTAGAATAAGATATGAACTGACTATAGGTATTCGTCACGGCAGAATGGAGTTTGTGAAAGAAAAAATCGAACCATTATGGAAATGGAAAGATGCATGCTTAAAAGAAAGCAACTATTACAAGAATTTTGGACATAGGCGATCGCTTGTGCAATATCTTTGATCAACAAGTCAACCTTAAAAAATTTGAATAATTTGACTCCACATGAAACCTAGTACAGTTCTAAACTAACAGTTTCACACCTAAAGATCTTTGGTAGTCTTGCTTTTGCCCATATTCTAGATGCTATAAGGAATGCATTGGACGATAAATCCAGGAGTGCATTTTTGCTGGACATAGGGAAAGGTATAATAGTTATAAATTATACAATCTATTGACGAAGAAAATTATGATAAGTTTTGATGTAAAGTTTAATGAAAATGAAACATTTGAAGGTAATAAGAGTAGTCAATCAATAATTTTTCAAAAAGGAGATAACACTTCAAATGACAATTGTGACAATTCTTCATCTCCAAGTTATGGATCCCTTTCAACTCTAAGTTCTTCTATAGGAGAAGAATATGATGAAGAGCCACCAAGAACAAGAATGAGAAGGTTGCAACAAATCAACGAGGCTACAGATCCTACTCATAAAAATGATGCTGTTTTTAATTTATTTTTTACAGGAGAGAATCAATTTCACATAACACAACAATAAATTAAGAAAAATGGGAAATAACCATGAAGGAAGAAATTGATGCCATTGAAATGAATAATACATAAAAGCTCACAAATCTAGCCTATTGGAGTAAAGTGGGTGTTCAAGAATAAACCCTACCCTGACAATTCAGTCAATAAGCACAAAGCTTGTCTTGTAGCAAAGAAGTATGTACAAATAAAAGGAGAAGACTACAATGTGATATTCGCTCAAGTCTCTAGACTTGACACTATTCGGCTTATAATTTCTCTCGCTACTCAAAATAATTGGAAGCTCTTGCAAAAGGATGTTAAATCTGTGTTTTTAAATAGTTTTACTCAAGAGAGATTTATGTCAAACAACCAATTGGTTTTGTGAAGGAGGGACAAGAATATAAAGTTTAAAAGTTGAAAAAGGCCTTATATAGTTTAAAACAATCGCCAAGGGCTTGGTAAGTAGAATCAATGCATTTTCTGAAACAAATGGTTTTCATAAAAGTCCACATGAACATACTCTTTATACCAAAAATTGCATTGATGGAAGTTTCATTATAGTGAGTCTTTCTGGCTATGTCGGATGATTTTAGAGCTTTGATGATGAAAGAATGATTTGGGAAAATTACATTAATTTTTGGATATTGAAGTACACCAATCATAAAGTGAAATTTTTATTACTGAATAGCAGTAAGTTAGAGAGATTCTAAAAACGTTTGAGACCGAATTGGCAAAGTTTGTCTCAACTCCATGCATTTAGGCTAGAAACTCCAAAAAGAAAGAGAAGAAAAGCTTGTTATTACCACCATGTTCAGGAGCTTAGTGGGAAATCTGATGTACCTCACAACCACAAGACCTGATATCATGTTTGCTGTGAGTTTAATAAGTAGATTCATGGAAACACCATATTCAGAACATCGGGAAGCTGCTAAAAGAATCTAATGATATGTGAATGGGACAATCGATTATGAAATTTTTTATCAAGCAAATGCTCTAACTAAACTCTTTCGATACAGTGACATTGATCTTTCAGGAAGTGTTGATGATAGGAAAAGTAAGCCAGGTTATGCTTTTAGCATTAGAAGTGGAGTAATTTGTTCGAGTTCCAAGAAACAACCAATTATTGCTCTTTCTACAATGAAAGCTGAATATATTGCGGTATCTTTTGGTGATTGCCAAATTGTATGGTTACAAGGCATTTTGGAGAATTTAAACCACAAACATGATGTTCTTACAACCTTTTTCTGTGACAATAATTTAGCAATTTGAGATACAAAGGAACCAGTTCTACACTGAAGGACTAGACACATTCATACATATAGCTATGTATCGACTAAGTTTATGAGTTGGAGATAATCCGACTCAAATGAAGTATCACTTCTTTAGAGAGCTTGTTCATGATGAAATAATTCAAGTCAAATACTGCAAAATAGAAGATCAAGTAGCGACGTATTTACAAAATCAATTGGAGGTCACAACTTCAAGAAACAACTTGCGAGACTTGGAATGGAAAGCAAATTTGGTTTATGGGAGGCAATGTTGGAAACTAAACCAAATTAATGACCACTAAAGTTTTCAAGAATCATTTACTAAACTTTATTTTAGTCAAGTGTTACTAGTTTTCCAATAATTGATTAAGTAATTTAAGGAATCTTCTTGTATATGTAACAACCACATTTATTCTGAAGCATTTCGCCGTGTCCTCTAGTGTATATAAATTGGAATGTAATATGTAATAACTTTTCAAAACAATAAAATTAAGTACTTTTTATTATATAATTCCCAACTTTGCTTGCCTTCATTTATTAAACAGAGTACGAAACATGCACATTTGCTATTTAGTGTTTCCTTTCCTTTTTGGTTTTCACTTTTTTCCCTTTAATTTGTATGGCAGTGCTTATTATGCGTGTAAAAAAAAAAAAGGTTTATCTTGCATGTATTAATTGATTTGTGCAGGTTAGGTGCATCAAAAGTCGACAAAATGAATTTTCTTTGGCAGATTGTTTTCTTACATAACAAATTCTCAATACTTTTCCATTCTACTCTTTTTTTTTTTGAGCGGGAATATTAGTTTGAATTAATAGATTTCATACTACAAATATTTTTTATAGTAATAATCAAATATGTATTTTTTTTTTCAAATTCTTTATATGTTTTTCGTAGCGCCAAACATTGTTATATCTATTTAATTATGAAAAAAGAGGATGATGAAGTTAATTTTATTTATCATTTCTCTATTTGGCCTGATTTAGTGATAGTGTCTTTAATTTCTATTTCTAATCTTCATATTATGCATACTAGTTAAAATTCAAAAAGTTAACGTACTCTTATAATAGTACTGTAAATACAACAATCTTGACAATGAATTAACTTTCTCTTTTTTTCTTCGAAATATAGATTGAACTTCAAATCATGTTCAACCAATATATAGATCCAAAAGGCTGGATTTTTAAAATTCTTATTTGATCAATTTGTCGCATAGATACAGAACTTTCTGACAAATGGAGTCTTACCAGGAAATTAGTGGACATGTAAATCCAAATCAAGGGTTTTGGGAGGAATGAATAAAGTAATTTTGAAGTTTTTAGTGAAAGGAAAATTAAGTGACTATAATTAAAGAACTAAAAACAGTGAGGTTTTTGACTCAGTATTTTTTTCATCTAACTTGGTAGTTTTTTCAAAATCTAAAACTTTAGACCCTATTTGGCCTAATTCGTAAGAACAATTTGTTTTAAATGTACGTAGAAATGATAAAAAAAATTTCTTTATAGTAAGTAAAAAAAAAAAAAGTAAGCATTTCGAGAAAGTACAAAATTTATTTTAGGAAAAATTGCAGCAGTGGTCCCTAACCTTTCCATTTTTGTAGACTTTATTCTAATCTTCATTTCGTGCCAGAGGAAGTCCCTAACCTTTTATAAATATGCAGTTGGGGTCCCTTTGGATGGAAACCGTCCAAAATACCATCAGTTGATCGAGAAATTTTTTTTAAAAAAAACATCTATATTAACCTTTTTAAGGAGGGGCAATTTCGTCCAATCACTATTTCTCATTTGATACTGTTCCAATCAAAGTATATTTCCCTCCTCATCGTTGAATAATATTTATTCTCTCTCCCTCCAATAACTATTAGGCGCTTTTTAGAAAAAGAGATGGAGATAAATGTCTGTAGATGTGGGTTCCTTGTGAAGATGAAGACTTCATGGACGAACTTGAACCCAGGAAAAAGGTTTATCAGCTGCCCATCACGTAAAGATTTGGGTGGATATAATTTCTTCGACTGGATTGACCCGCTAATGTGTGAGCGATCGAATGAGCTGATTCCTGGACTTCTAGGGCTAGGAGGGAGATGAAACATGAAATAAATATCCTCAATTCAATAGGTCGTACAGAATGGAAGACTTGGCTCATTGGATTTGTATGTGAAGTTATAGTGAAATTGGTTTGTACCTAGATCTGGGTTAGGTATGAGCTAAGATGTTGGGATTCTGTGTTGTGATATGGGTCTTACAATGAAAAATCATGTGGTCTGTTGTCTTCTTACTTATTTTCTAGTAATGAAACATGTTATTAATTCAACATTGTTTCGATGTTTTGTTTCTCCTATGTTCATCTTCTTTGCTGAGAATGAATGATTCATAAATAGAAAGTAAATGTTTTTCTTATAGAATAGAACATGTCAATTGCCTTTGTTATACCATTATTACATTGCATAATAAGAAAGGAAAGAAGTACAAAAGAACATTACCTATCTTGAATTTTGGATCTTGCATATCAGTTGCAGGGTTGAACAAAATCTCATTCCTAGCTCTTGAGGATGAATCCCCTTCTTCACTGTTACTTGGAATGCTTCTCAGGTCATCGGAGCATCGTAGTCTGTTCCATTACCATCTGCAGGTCCTGCATTGTCCTGAACTTTATCCCCCATATTATCAATGCCAATATCAAAAGGTTCACTCAACTTGAAGAATGTATCTTCAGCAACATTTTCATGCTCATCATAATCTGGATCACTAAAGTCCTCTAAGTGTCCTTCAAAGTCATGGTCCCCATCGTGTTCAACTTCAAATTCAACCACAGGTTCTCCAACCACCACAGGTTCCCATCACTTAGAAAATTCTTCACCACATTTTCCTCACCAGTTGATGCATAATTAGCCTTTTCATGTAGAGTATCATCATCTGTAGCCTCCACTTCAACTTCAACTACAGGTTCATGTGGAGTATCATCAATAGTGGGTGCATTATCATCAAGATGCACTGCAAGTTCCTCAACTGCAGCCTTCACTTTAACATCTACAGGTTCCTCAACCTCATCCATTGTATAGTCTACAGGTTCCTCAAATGTTGCCTCCACTTCAACATCTATAGGTTCAACTTCTGAAGGCTTCAGATTTTCAACAACTACCACACCAAAATCAGTATCACCTACATGTCCACCTATTGCAGTTTCTACATTTTTCCCAACCTCTTGAGCTCATGTCCCAACATGAACATTTCTATCATTATTATCATCTATGTACTCTTCCACTCCAACATGAATCTCATGATCACCATCTATGTCTGCATGCATTTCATCTATTTCACGTGCACTCTCAACCTTATCCACTCTATACATACACATCACTCCTATCTACAAATTCATCATACATCTCTAAAGCATTTTGTATATCGTGCCCAAGTTGACCATCATCCTCTGCATTTCATGTTTCTTCTACGTGAGATTTTATTTCATTTTATTGATAATGCACTGTTTGTGAACATATGCATGGTCGAGTTCATCTGTTTATCGAGAAATTATTTTAAAAAAAGGAAGAGGTATCTTAATTTTCAAAAATTCAGTGTTATTCTTGTCAAAGAGTTTGTCGCTGGCTTATCTCTGGGCCACGCTTGAGCGATAGAAGCAGAGGCTGTTTCGCTCACTTATCGCGCGACCCTCGCTCGAGCGACATGCTGTATTTTTGAATTTTAACATTATTTGTCAGGGTTTTACGCATTTTCCCACTTTTCCTCTGATTTCTCTCAAAATTTCTTTAACCCACATAAAATTTCTACTTTCCCAACACTTTAATCATCCCAAATCACTTCATTGAGGTGTCATTTCATTGAATCAACGAAGTCAAAAAGTAAATTCCTAAACCCTTGGTTTCTTCCCATTTTTGCAATTTTTTTGGGATTTTTTGTTTTTTTTTTTTTTTTTTGTCATTCTTGCTTCGATTTATGCCATTGCGTTACATTGGTTAGTCATTCTCATACAATGTCATCTAGTTTGGCCAGATATTTCAACTCAAATTAGATTATTGGACCATTTTGCACGATTTTCATTGTTTTTCATTCTATTTCTTCATTTCGATTGGTTGTTAATAAAGGTTGGAGTAGGATTAGTTAGTGATTTGTAGTTATGAATGTGGTGGACTTTTAAAATGATTTTGGCACAAGTTTTGGGTTTGGGATAGTCTTTACAGTTGGATTGAGGTTGGTTGTTTTGAGAGTTGGAGAGTTGTGATTGGTATATCTGTGTTGTTGTGGTTTACATTGTTTTGGTGTTGACGTCGCGATGTGACGTCACATCACCGCTGCAAGACTTCACAGCACGCGTCATGTCTTCATGTCCCATACATCTAGACTTCATGACATCATTATGTGCATTCATGCTAGGTTACGTTGCATTTACCCTATTTGCCTCAATTTGCGTGCATTCATGCTTATCATGCATTTCTTGTCTATCATTTCGAGGTCTTGATCTATTGATTCTACTCGTTTCAGATGCCGCCCAAGAGGGCTCGTACTGCTGCTACGAGACCTGGTATCTCCATTTCCTACAGTAGGTCTAGGTTTATCTCTACGATTGCCCAGGACACTTTTGGGTCGTAATTTTCCTTGAGATTGGTTTTAATTGAGCGCGAGGTCATTTTGTCTAACTTGTCACCCAAGCTCGCTGTTATTTTCACTTCTTGAGGTAGGGAGCTTTTACTCGTTGAGTTGACGCTGCTTTCTAGTCTTCTAGTTCACGAGTTTTATGCTAACATTCATGACGTGAACAATTCGACCTTTAGGCTATTTCTTCGGGGTAGGACTGTTAAGATTACTCGTGATGTCTTATCAAGTCTAGTTCATATTCCTTGGTCATCCATCATTTGTTTCCTTATCTGTCTATTGATACTCTTCCATCAGACTCTCTAGTTCGTTGTACGGTGTTCAACACACCATTAGAGGGTAGTCTAGGTTTGATGCGCACTAGATCCTTACCTATTGACTGGTATATTTTGTTGCGCGCTGTGTGCACAAATTTGTGGCCAGTGTCACATACCTTTTTTCACCTATGGAGAGGGCTCGTTTTTTGTACGCCATATTGCAAGACGACTCTATTGATCTGCCCACTTTCATATGTCAACAGATTTTACGTACCTTTCGTGTCATGGGGACTCGGGAGGGACTTTCTTATGCCTACCTTATTTTTCGCCTTGTGACAGCACTTGGCATTAGTTTTCCTGAGGAGGTTCCTCAGAAGGTTTCTCGGCCGATTAGCGACACTACTTTTACTCAGAGTAGGTCACATGCTTCTTCTGAGCAAGCTGAGCCAATTGATTCGATTGTGGTAGCTAATCTTTTTGATGATCTTATACATGTTGATCCATCAGTTTTCCCTACTACTTCTTCTACTCCTTCGCCCGCTGACATTCACTTGACATCCATGTCAGTTCCTCCCCTTGCAAAGTTTGTTCCACCTTCCGCGTCTGTTCTCATTGACCCATCTATTGCTCTTATAGGACAGATAATCGTACTGATCGAGCAGCAGGCTCGAATGATGGCGAGCTTACACAGCTACGAGCTACAGTTGATAGACACACTACCGAGTTTACTATGCTTCAGGGTGCTGTTGGATATATTTAGCAGGGGCTTCGATGGATTTGTCACCACTGGGATGATGGTACAGCATCGAATGAGGGCACGAATACTGATGATGCAGATACTAGGTTTTCCCTTGTCATTTTGTGACGAAAAGTGGGAGTAGTTAGATTAGATATAAATTTTTCTTTAACGGATGTATATGTTTTTATCTACTTGATGTATCTAAAACTTTTGATTTTGATTATGTGATATAATATAATATAATTTCAATTTTGCTAGATTAAGCTTTGATATTTTAGTAGTATCAATGTTTCGTCTTGGTATGTTGGGTTGTATTAGTATTATGTCTTAATTTAACATATGATATGAAACTGAACATATGCATTATGAATCACTTTTACATTGTGAAGTGCTTGAACTGTTTTTACACTTAATATTGTTTCACATACATTTTACACTGTGTATTTGAGTTGTCTATTTCAGGAAACAGGTATTGAAAAATGAAATGCAGAATTCATTCAAGCTAGTTGTTGGTTGTATCAGTTGTTTTGAGTTTGTAATTTTATTTTATTACCGTCTTGACTTAGATTATAGTTTTATCACAGAATGTCAAATGGGGAGTTTGTTAGATATTTAATGTAATTGGCAAGTGTGTGAACAAAAAAGACTAAATTTGATATGTTGTAAAAAGTTAAGGAGAGTGCAATTAGTGAAAACTGTGATATTTTAGGTCTAGGGTTCAAGAATGGGAAAGAAGGAAAAATAGCGCGAATTTTCGCTAGATTGTCTCGAAGATTTGACTCGAGCATCAGAAACAGAAACTTTATCGCCCGACTGTCGCCTCGCCTTTGTCCGAGCGACAACCTTTTAATTCATTTTTTAAAGGCTTTTTATCCGACTCATTCATTCCTAACCTACATATAAATATCCAAATACCGAAGAACGAATTTTCTAAGGTTGATCATTGAACAAATACTTAGCTTTTCATATTCTTTTCATCCTTTTGAGATTTCAACATTCATTAGTCATTGTAAATTGTTCTTGGAGGTGAGAAAAACATCGTATCCAAAATCCAAATACCAAATTGCTGCTTCCTTCATATATGTCAGAGTTTTTGAAAATCAAGGGAAGGTGACTGGAGTTCCAGTCATTGAAGAACGCAGCGTTCTTCGTGCATCTACAGGAGATAGGCGATTTCACAAAGTTAGGAGTTGCTACAGGAGAGTACAATCCAAGAGAGTTTTAGAAACTGCAGCTGGGAGTTGGAGTAGGAGCTCAGAATTCAGGAGAGCTGTTGGAATTACAGTCAAGAGATCAAATAGTACATGTCGTCGTCTAGTTTGGTAGACTGTAAGTTATAAATCGTTTATAGTGGATTGTTGACTGGTAAAGTGCCCGGAGTTTTTACCCAATTGGATTTTTCCGTGATCAATTCTGTGCTATTTATTGCTTTCATAATTGTGGTAATTCAATATAGGAAAATATGAATTGCATGATTAACCTTCTAGAAAATAATTAATAGTGACTTATTGCTATTTAATTGTCAAGTAATTTTAATTCTGCATAATCACCAATTCACCCATATTTAGGTGTTGTTAGGGTCGAACTACGTATTTTCAATAAATATGACATTAAATTAAATTAAATTAACTTTCTTTCTTCTTGTTCTAAATATTGATTAATTCAAAACATGTGTAACCAATATATAGATCCAGGAGTATATATTTTTTAAACTCGTGTTTGATCAATTTGTTCCACCTATCCAAAACTTTTTGAAAAATGGAGTCTTACCAGGAAATTAATGACACAAGCATCCAAATAGAGGGTTTTGGGAGGAAGGATTAAAGTAATTCTGAAAGTCTTAGTAAAAGAAAAATTGACTATTATAAAAGAACTAAATTTAAAAACTGAGCTTTTCGACTTGGGAGTATTTTTTTCATGTAACATGTGGTTTTCAACATTTCTTCAAAATCTAACGAACATTAAACTTTAGACCATGTTTGGCTTAGTTTGCAAGAATGATTTGTCTTAAATGAATTTAGAAATGTTACTTTTTTCCTTCCTGATGGTTAACTAAAAAAAAAAAAAAAAGAGTTATAATGTTTCTTTTTCCCAACAGTAAAAAAGTACTCATTTAGAGAAATAAGTAAATTCTTTGTTTTAAGTTAAATTGAGAAATAATTTTTTTAAAAATAATTATATTTGGTGATAAAAGCTAGTTCTATCACTCAAAAGACTATAATGCAGTGAAAGTGGTGGCAGCAGCAGAGGTGAGGAATGAAAATACAAGTGACGCCGATGAAGGAAATGTTGGAGGAAAGAGAAATGAGGAATGTCGAGTTCCTCCCATGCCAGTGTTGATATCATCTTCGAGTATTGAGCGGCCAAGTGATGATGATGGTGAAGAGAACGAAGTTGAGGGTGAAAATTCACGACACCTTTAATTATATGGCTTCCCTGTAAAACTCCCTTCAAAGAGGATTGTCTATGTTCTATAATGCAAAAACCAAATCATTTCTGAATTTGAGCGGAGAAGAAGCAAAGTTAAAAATGAAAGAACTGGAGAAACTACCAAATGAACAAAAAAAGAAGAAACATCGTGGCAGAGACTTAAGCAATAAACAGCAGACTGTCCTTAATTACCAGTTATGCACTTGAACAATGATGAAGAAAGTAGTAAGAACAGTGGCATTGGACAAGAAAAAATTAAGTGATGAACAATTTATCTGATCATGATTTATCAAAGAATGTTAACATGAATGTCTGCTATTTAGGATTTCCCCTCTTTTTTGGGTTTCTTTAATTTTTTTCCCCTTCAACTTGTATGGAAACGCTTACTACATGCTTAAAAAAAACTTAGCCTTTGCTTCCAAAAAAAAAAAGGGTTTATCTTGCATAATATATATATTTATTTATTTATTATTACTATTTTTTTTTGTTTTTTTGGGCAAGTAGTTCATCAAAATTGTAAATATCAATTTTTTTTTTTTTTTCCTAGATTGTATGGTTCCATAACAAATTCTCAATACTTTTCCATTCTACACCTTTATTAACTGGGATCATTAGTTTTAACTAATAGATTTCCTATTATAAATATTTATAGTATTGTTTAAATTAAATTATAAAACACCTTTTTTTATCCCCTAAAAGTGACCTTATTTTATCAATTTATTTATGAAAAAGAGGACGATGAAGTTATTTTTTTGTTGTTTCCTTATATAGATTGATTCAGTGATACTCTCTTTAATTTGTATTTTTATACTCGTAATATGTATACCATGTCAAAATTTAAAAATTTAAAGTACTTTTACAGGTATACTAGAAAAACTATAAACCCAACATTTAATCAACTTCAAAATATATGGATTTCCTTTTTCTTCTTCAAGACCATATATTCTTTACTTTATTTAGAAATACTTATATCAAGTTTGTTTATATTTTATGCGGATAGGGTATAATAAAACTTTAGCTTCAAGTCGAAGAGAATTGCACTCGCAGAATCAAAGTTGGTCATGAATTGGTAAATTTATGAGTTAAATGTAGAAATAAGTATGTTATTTATTTTACGTCAAGGTAAGAATTAATTTTATAAAAATAATTATATGTTGAAATAAAACCTAGTACTATTGCTCAAAACAATAGAGAGAGAGAGAGAGAGAGAGAGAGAGAGAGAGAGAGAGAGAGAGAGAGAGAGTAGATAAAGTGGCGACAGCAGAAAATGTCAAGGAATGAAGAATACTAGTGGCGCTGGTAAAGGAAATGTTGGAGGATAAAGAAATGATGAATGTTGAATTAATTNATAAAAATATATTTCGAATTAAAATCACGTAAGTGTTCAGTTCGTTAACAAGTAATAAAATGGATTTTGAGTCCAATTATTATCCCACAAAAATTGATTAGTTCAATTTTAATTATTACGACCATGATCGAAACAAGAATAATATAATGTATTTGTGTTGTGATAAAATTATGAATAAAATAATCTACTTATACAATAATTTACAAATTAATTAATTTAAATGCAAATTATTCTAAATGCAGATTGATGACAAACATACTAGGATCCCAAATTCCCCTGTAATAATAAGTTTTAACCCTAATTTTACACGTTGACAACACGATAGAATTTGACGAATCAATATTCTTTTTTTATTTAACAGTCTCTTTAAAGTAATGTTAAACTTATTTATATATATGACTCAACTATATTTCTATAATGGATGCGAACATATAAAAGTGCATTAATTTTTATGAACACTTAAAAATTCACATAAGATATAACAGTATATTTATATTTCATATCGAACCATATGACAATTTATATATGTCGAACTTATTTTCCTTCTTTCGAATGCATAAAATAGACCACCCAAACTCACACAATTATCGTGCACTACAATTGTGGATGCAAGAAAGTGTATATAAATCATTCAACATCCATCAACGAACATACAAGAATGTCTGAGTTTTTATGAACACTTAAAGATTCATATAAGGTATAGCGTTACATTTCTATTCCCTATCGAACCTTATGACAATTTATATATGTCGAACATATTTTCCTTCTTTCGAATGCATAAAATAAGCTACCAAATTCACACAAATACTATGCACAATAATTGTTGAGAAAAAAAAAATAATATAAAACGTATTTTTAATGTCAAACATATAAAATTAAATATTAAAATTCATATTGCATGGTTCATCGTTCTCCTATTACAAAGAAAATTAGCATAGCATATTAAGAAGAAGAAAACAAAAGAAATATTTAAGAATCGAATCGATCTTCGTGTTCTTGCCTCTTTCTTTGCTCCCAAAATCTCTTAGAATGTGTTATAATGCGTGGTATTCAGTTCTGATAACCCTAGGTCTTTCAAAGACGTCCAAATATTTGTTTTCATGAGAGTTGGAATCAAATTGAGAAACCAAAGTTTTTTTCCCCAATTTAGCTACTACCGCAATTATTGAGGTTTAGTGTCGAAAAGCCTCCTGACCAATATAACTGGGCGGCCCAGTTATAAAAATTTCACTAATTTTCCATGTAGCCATTTTCTTCATTCTTTCTTTCATATTGGTCCTCTACATCAAATTACTTCAATTTT
>CAIGRN010070916.1:0-17577 GCA_903798345.1 Fraxinus anomala
TTTTTTAGAATAATGTTATCTATCACCATGGTGATAGAGCACCAATCCAAATAGGCACACTTGATAGATCTACTTAAATGAATTATTTGACCTTGTATTTAAATGAAAAATAATGCAATATAGATCACCAATTTAATAGGTTCAATTAAATAAATTATGTGATATTATATTTATTTCCTATTTGACCACCGTTATTTAAACTTTTTTTACGTATTAATTTTTAACCACATATTCACACAATCAAATATTTTATACGTAAATTTTAAAAAATTTCATACTTTTTAACCACCTACGCCTAAAAATCACTATTCAAAAAAAAAAAATTTTCCCCAAAAAGTGGCAATCAAACAAGGCTTGAGTGAATTATTCAATGTCATATAATTGTTCTGATTGGTGCTTGACACCAATGATACTGAATGACACTACTCTTAAATAAATCTATTATTTAATATAATCTAATTAGCACTTAGAGAGTGATGCTAAGCACAAAATTAAATAATATGATTCCTTTTTTAACATTATGTTTTAACACGACGTCGATGTAAACGAGCACAAACTTTGAGATGCGACACAAACTTGAATTAAGATAATTATACACCCATGGTGCACAACTAGTTTGACATCATTTAAGGTCTGAAAATTGAGACCATTGATTTGAATAAGTATTGTTAAAATTAATGATAAATTGTGTCTTGTAAAAAATTATAAACAAAATTATCAATCTTGACGTAAGTATAGCAAAACGACACAAACTTTGGTTCAATTCAACGCGTTAGGGTTAACTGAAAGAGGAACAAATAGCTGGGATTCGCATATGCACTATCCGTGCAGGCTGCAGCCGTAAAATAAAAGGAAATAATAAAGAAGCCGTACAGAAGTGCTGAATTGTCATCACTTGTATGATGTAATTTTTTTGTTGAATAATGCTATTTGTACATTCTTTCTTACCACTTGAATGATATTCTCTTCTATATGGAGAAAATCTGTGTAATGATGTAATGAATGAATTCAAAATTAAGTGTAGATGTTGTCGTGTGGAAGAATGTATAGAAATGTGTAAATGATAGTGTATATGTAGCGTAATTATTTTTTGTTTGTTTTGGCAAAAAGCAATAAATTCATGTCGTGTGTTTAACTATGAAAAAAATTGTGAAAGTTACCTGTACTTGTAGCATTTTTCAATTGCCTGATATGTACAGACATTTCAAAACTCTCTCCGTGTCATTTTTTTAAATATGAATTTGGCCCCGATCATTGTTAAAAAAGATATCGAGAGCCTATTTTAACCCCATCTTTATAGAAGAATACATTTTGAAATAGTAATTTGATGGAGAATGTATGATTTAAAAATAAGAAAAAAAATTGGGTTTACATATAATATTATTTTATTAAAAAATGCATGGTTGAAAAAAAGAGGAAAAAATGTATTTTGAAAATAATGAGGATCAAACAAGGATTAATTTATAATTTTGTCAATTATAATTTCGTGTTGAGTGTTATGGTGTACTGAACCCTTGTTTGATTTTCATTATTTCCAAAATATTATATTCTTTCTCTTATTTTTAATTACACATTCTTCAATAAATTAATATTATAAGCAAATTTAATTTTTTTAATCACACATTCTTAATCAATTTACTATTTTAAAATGCATTCTTAAATTATAATGTGGCTCAAACAAGTTCTGAAGTTGCATGAAAGCCCAAAAATTAGAATGAGGATGAGTTTGTCACAATCAACTCGTATGAATTAGCAATTCATTTAGGAAAAATTGCACCATTAGTCAACCACTTCCGGCCTTTGTGGCAAGCCGGATCTCATCATCATTTACAATGGATTTGGTCCTCATCCTTTCATTGTTGTTGCACTATTAGTCCTACTGCATTGTCTTCCACATACACTAAAATGGCACGTGAAGGTCACATATCCATTTTTTTTTTAGGAATAAAATGGATAAGTACTTAATTTCAATAAAGAATAACAAAAAATGAAATAGAAAAAACCTTACATCATCCCACCTCCTTGATGGTCGATGGTGTACCCCCGAACATCTATTCACGATAATAAGACACCTTCTCAGGTCATATATATACTCACATATAAACATGAAAGTGTACACATAGACACATACACACTTGCACGCACTTTTAATATTTGATGACTTTTATCGAACTTTTAGATAGAAACCTCGACCATTGGGTACGCGTGCAACAAAAGTCCTGGAATTACCACGCTTTCATCAAATTGGGGACCCCTCTTTAAATGAGAAATTGGAGAATGGGAGGAGGGTGGGTGGGGGTTTAGGGGTCCTCGAGTGAGAAAATTATTACAAACTGGGGACCTCTTTAAGTGAGAAAATTTTAACAAAAGGGGACCTCTTTGAATGAGAAATTGATGTGGAAATAGGGGGCTAGAGATATGGGGGACCTGTTTAGGCACTGTTGACTAAAAAGTCACAATCAATTCATTCAAGAACTGAGTTGTTGAAATTCAAGAAATTACAGATTATCGTGGTCCACTATCTATTGGAAACTACTTGCTAGAAAACTACTAGGCGAGTACAAGATTTTGTCACAATAAAAAAAACTTTAAAATGAAAATGATTGGACAATAAGATAAATGAAACTTTAACTTCCTAATTTTAATCCTATCTAAGGCTGATGTAACATACTTTTTTTGTTTTCATTTATGTCTAGTTACGTGAAATGTGTCAAGTTCGACGCACAAATATTAAAACTGCTATACAGGATACTTCGGTTGAAGTGCATAAATATAATGATAATAATTATGAACGTGTGATTGAAATTAATTTTTTTGAGTTTGATTGAACTTATAAATTATTTATAAATTGATATCCGAACGGAAGCTCAACGACACCCTCGTGATGGGTGGAATAATCACGTGCAATCCACGTGACATGTTCCCTCTGAATCTTCTTATGATATGGACTTGAGAATTGACATGTATGGTTGAGAAGAGACAATGTCATCAAATTGAAACGTATCTTGTGCTTTAAGTGATGCAGTCATTACATTGTTATTTAGGACCTAAAATTAACAAAAATAAAACATATTGGGAACATATGTTTCTTGGTACTTTGACATATTTTTTTTTGTTTATTTTCATGTTTATGTTACATGAAGAAAATGCCAAGGACATGAAGACATGATAATTGATTTGTTTAGTGCAGTTGTCTAGGGTTTATTCACCTTGTAATCACGTGATTATATTGTGGACAAGACATTTATTTAGTTGTCGGGTAGTTTAGGATACTAAACGTTTGTTAGAAAAAACATTTTTAAGTGAAAAATGATTTTTTTTTTTTAAATATTACGGACTCCATAAAATAAGTGAAAGAAATTCCTTCCAAACAAATCCTAAATTGGATAAGACTGAATACGATAATTTTTTTTATTTTTTATTTTTTCTCGATCATGCTTAATTATGTTAAATATGACATGAGACATACTAAAAGTAACGTGTAAAAGTCCATCTCTTAGAAATATATTTTATTATGCAAATTTTTGATGTGGGTTTTTCTTATGAGCCTACCATCGCGCCAAACATTTGTCTGTTACTCTACATGATTTATTAAAATTATATTTCTAGTTGAGGAAACACCGCTAAACTAGTTGTATTGAATATCGTCTAAAAATTCAAACTATTAAAAATTTGATGCATACATTTACTATAATTTATTCTCCAATACATCCCTTGTATACATGGATGATTTATTACTTTTTAATCAAAACGCTGATGTTACACAATTTCATAAATCGATATTAACGAGATTTGAATTTAAGAACTTTATCTACTCGAATACTACATTGTTTGTCCTTGTTCAAAAACTTAACCCATGTTTGACTCCATTATCTAAAATTCTTTTTTTTTCAAACTCATTTTCAACTATAAATTTATTAAACTCACAACTTTTATTAACTTTTTACTCCGACATTTTATCAACTAGTGGAGAAATTGGATGGTTAAGTGAGTAAAAGTGCATGAATGTTAAATAACATGTCGTCCAAAGCATGTCTTGAGGTTGGATTATATGATATGAAATGGGCTAAAGAACTCTATTCTACTTTATCTTTTTTGACTCAGAAATCTAGGGCTTGGCTCTTTCTTAAGCAACCGGACCCCATCTAGATATGGAGATCCTACTGCCTCGCGCTCTAAGATATGGTTTTACTTTCGCACCTGCTTCCGATAGATAAAGACGATGAGTAGATTATAGAGTTAGAAGCATATCAGAAGATCCTATTCTATATAAAAATGAAACAATATTAGTATTCATGGAGATGAAGAGTTAGGAGGCAAGTAGAAGAGGCCTCGAAAAGCATCGATAAATACTATTATTTTGCCTTGGTGGATACACATATAAAATAAATAGTACGGGGAAATATAACAAGGGAGTAGTAGAGTTTATATTCCATCATATCAAGTATAACAAGGGAGTATAACAAGCGAGTGACGGGTGTGAGAGTGGTAAAAGTTTGACTATTACTGTTAACTAGTACAATTCGCATTATGTTATGTTTAGTTCAGAATATCAAACTGGGGAACGAGCATGGGGGACGACGCGCATTGAAGGTGTGTTGAATTACCACACAACATGCGAAATTCAATATAATCACGAAACCCTATTGTCGGCTCAATCTAGGAATAACAATTGGGAACACCACAGCATTTGGGTCGGCTAAAAGTCTGGCAATGATAAAGACATACTTGCAAAAATGTTGCCCACATCACCTCATCCTTGTCTGCCCTCCACCCCACCCTCATCCCCACTCCCACTCCCACCCCATCCCACCCCATCTTATACATACAAGAACGACTTGAAACCCATTTATCTGTCTAGACGGCAAGTTCATTTTACATTGATTTGTGGGTAACTTGTGTTCTTGGAAGAAGACATGGAGTTGCAACTGAAACTTGCACTTTCGAGCAATTTAGATGAAGGGTTCGACCTTAATAATCACAATGAAGAACAAGAATATGGAGAAGATTACAGATCGATGAAGAAAAAACGATGTTTTGATGAAACTTTTGAGGAAATCAAGAATGTACAAGTCCCTCAAACATTACCATTGTTGGATCATATTGATCTTTCTGATGAGGAAGATGGGATTGTGGGCTGGCCACCGATTAACTCTAGGAGGATGAAGATTTGCCACCACCACCAAAACCGCCGTGGCTGCACCACCCCCGCGAACTATATGACAGTCAAGAATGATTGCGGCACCCGCGGCAGTAGATCAAATTCAACATACGTTAAAGTGAAGATGGAAGGAATTGGGATAGCAAGAAAGATAGACTTAAGCCGCCACCATTCTTATCAAACGCTAATTGACACCTTGATGACCATGTTCGGCAATGTAAGTGACACAAATACAGTTCATAGTCAGTGGAACGTATCAAATATATTATTTATTTTCATATCGACTCATATTCAAATTTTAAACAAACTTTGTATATTGGGACGAATTTGAAAAGTAAATAATAAAATGAAATGGTTTTTATATTGGGATTTGAATAGACAGAGTTTAATGAATGATAATTCTTTTTGTGTGTGTTTAATCAGGCAAAAGTGCAGGGCTGCAAGCTTGCATATCAAGATAAAGAAGGTGATTGGCTGCTTGCTGGAGATATGCCTTGGGCGTAGGTCTCCAATCCATTATACTATTATTATATTATTACTCAGTCAATTAACATTTTCCAAGTAAAATGTATAACATATTTTAATTTTAAAAAATTGGTAATAATAATAATAAAAAAAAACTTACATAAATTTGGAATTTGTTTTGCAGAACTTTTATCAACTCAGTGCAGCGTCTAAAATTGTCGAGGAATGGCCATTGGTTCCATGGCGGATAGCCTTTTTTTGCTCTATTATTCGGTGAGTACGATGAATAAGTTTTTTTTCCCCCTTTTGATGTAATCCTATTCGTGTATTTCGATTAGGCTTCTTCTCTATTTTACGTAGATCTTTTGTAGTAAGTAATTTGTATGACATAGAATTTATTCGACTCAGGAAACTAGAATGACTACAACGATCTATATATTTAATAAAATTTGAAGGAGAGGAAAACAATTCTACATTTGATCTTTAATTATATATATTCCAATTCTACATTGGAATTGATCTCTTGACCTCAGTGAACAAAATAAAATATTTTCACTGCTATTGTGGTAAAACAAACCTTAATTATGGTTATCATCGTTTTAGAGAACCACACCTTTTTGATGACCTTTTTTTTTTTTTTTTTTTTTTTTAACAAAAATAATGTTTTGAATAGTAATTTTTAGGAGAATGAGTAGTTAAAAAGTAGGAAAAAAGTTTTGAATTTACGTACAAAATATTTTATTGTGAGATTGTGTTGTTAAAATTAGTATGTAGAAAAAAAGTTTTCAAATAATAGTTCTCAAACAGGGCTTAGGTTCTCTTGCCACATAGAAGTGTTTATCATACACACTGGGGACAAGAGTTCAAGCCTGATATATTTCCATTGTTTGATCCCTATTATTTTTAAGATACATTTTTTTTTTTAATTTTCAATCATACATTTTTCAATAAAACAATATTACGCATTAGTCACAATTATAAATTACAAATTTTATAGATCACAATACAGTCATAAATTACAAATTTCATAGGTCATAATTTATTATTGATCACAAAATTATCAAATTAATTGGTCATGCATTATTTATCGATTACAAATCACAAATTTTATATGTCATAATTTATTTATCGATCATAAATGATCAAATTAATAGATTACATATTATTTCTCGGTAAAAAATAGCAAACTTTATAGGTCACAACTTATTTCACGGTTACAAATTATCAAATTAATTGATCACAAATTATTTTTCGATCTCAAATTATCAAATTAATTTATCATACTTAACAAATTGTAAGTTACGATTACATATTAATCGAAATATCACATTTTTAGGTCACATATTATTTATTGATTAAAATTTATTTATTTTATCGATTATATATTATTTATTGGTCACACATTAACGAATTTATTAGGCACAAATATTTCAAATAATTGGTCGCAAACACTTTTCATCCCATCCTTATAATTTTCAATTTTGCCTCCACAATTCTACTCTCCTGGTTTCGTCCCTGCTGATGAGAGCTGCGGTATTGGCGCGCACAAAAATCGCTGCACTGGGTGTATGGGTCGATGGGTAAGTAAATTCAAAGCGGCGAGCGACGCTGATTTGATTATGAAGAGAGAAGAAGGAGAAAATGATTTAGGATTTGTGAATAAAATCGAATGGGTGGATGGGTCGATGAGTATGCAAATTGATTTAATTTTATAATATTATTATTTAATTTTAAAATTGAATTATCATCTAATTTTTGTACCACAAACTTTTAAATTTTATTTCTGAAATTAAAGGTTAAAAAATTAGGTGGATGTAATTTCCACTTTATGAATAGCACTAGTAAACACACAAGGCTGAAAAAAATAAGTGGGCTCCAATCACAAAAATAGCCCAAAAACAACACTGGTGGGGCCGCATTGAGCGGGCCAACAATAGAATTAGACATGGTCAACTTACAAAAATACCTTAAAATTTTGGAATGTTTTGAAAAATCATATAAAAAGTATTTTGAAAGCAAAAAATACTATGTAAAATTAAATGTCACTTTTTAATTAAACAACAATATACAATGTCACTTTTATTAAAAAATGATGTGTCACTCAACAAAGTGACAAAACTTTCAAGAAAATAAAAGAAAAAATGATAAAAATTCTAAAACGTAACGAACATTTGAAAAGTGACAAAACACCAATTAAATTATTGGAATCAATTCAATAAAACGACAGTTATTAGAAAAAAAGTGAAACAACCACCGTCCCTCTTCTTTCTTGATTCATCACCAAACATCTTTAAGTCAATTTATCCACAAAACACGGATCAAAATGCCCAACATCTTTAAATCAATTCATCACTACCGTCATCTACCAATTCAACCAATTAAAATTAGGGAACTTTTGAAAAAATCAAATGAAAAGTATTTTGAAAGTAAAAAAAACTATGTAAAATTAAGTACCACTTTTTTTTTTTTATAATATCATTTTTTAAAGTTAAGTGTCACTTTTTTTAATTAAACAACAATATACAATGTCACTTTTATTAAAAAGTGATGTATTTCACTCAACAAAGTACAAAAAATTGAACAAAACGACAGAAAAAAGTGACAATTGTTAAAAAAAAGCGACATAAATTAAAAAAGAAAAAAAGAAAAAGTCACACACTTAAAAAAGTGACAAAAATTCAAAAAAGTGACAAATATTTAAAAAAAAGTGACAAAACACAAATTAAAATATTTGAATCAATTCAATAAAGTGATAAATTTTTTTTTTAAAAAAAAGTAACAAACTACCGTCCCTCATCTTTCTTCATTCACCGCCAAACATTTTTAAATCATTTCATTAACAAAACATCGATCAAAACACCAAACATTTTTAAGTCAATTCACCATCACCATCATCTACCAACTCAGCCACTACTACATTGTCCAATGATCCGTCACACTAAGTTTCTCATCCAACTCAGTACTCTCCACACACTCTACACCCTCCGAGTCATCATCATAGTCACTATGATCACCAACAATTGAGCTTCCATAACCTAATTCTTGCTCCACACTAGACCATTGATTCTATCAACAAAATTTCAATTTTTTGTATAAACATATTGCATAAACCCCAATGCACCTAGAATCTGTAATGATTTTAGCATTATAGTTGCCCTGAATAGTTTCACATGACCTCCTCTTACATGATGGCTCACTGCAACTTTAAACAATTCATTGAGCTCCTTCTCTTTTGCCTTCTCCTCCTCTTTCTTCTTCCGTTGATTCTCCTCCACCCCCTCCCCCAAAAAAAGAGGGCAATCAATCAATTAACAGTCGAATGTAATTCTCAAGACATAATGAATGAGTTTAAAGCATATAGAATTGGATATTGGGCTTCTTCCCACCAGAATAAGGTTCCTTATTTAAAACAGCTCCACCAAAACTGAACCATTTTATTCTTTCTTTATCCCCAAACTCCATTGCAAGATTTAGAGATAAAAAATAATAAAATCTAATTTCACATAATTTCCCAAAAAATTACAAATCCATTTTGCAAAGCAAGCTGGCAGACGTCGAAGGAGAATAAAACAAATAGTCTTGGGCAAGTTGAATACGTACAGATACATACGAATATTTATACATAAGGAGAAGAAAGAAAATGGTATTTCATGAATCAACGACTCTTTTTCCTCCAAAACCACAAGCGACAAAGTCTGAAATTCTTTGGGTTCGAATTCAAATTTGAGTGTAGCAGAACGGTGACATTAATTGGGTGAGATGGTTTCTTTGGAAGCTTTTTGGAAGTTCAGGAACTTGAGACTAATTTGGGTTTTTGGGGGGTGGTTTTGATAGTTTTAGAATGTATTAAATACGTGATTAAATCATTTAATTAATTTATAGGGTATTAATAAAATTAGTTATTTTTTCAGGGTATTGGACCCCATTAGACATTTACCCCCCCTTCTCTTAAACCCAACTAAAATAGGAAAAAAGTGATAAGTAGAAGGTTACATGATTCAAAAATGGAAAATCAGGTCCAATGTTTATAATCGGAAAAATCTTGGAATTGGTCACATTTTGAACTATTTTATTGAAAATAATCTAGAATAATTAATCAGAATTTAGCTAATTAGTTGGCTTTTCCTTTCCAGACCTTCTCTTTAACTGTAGCGAATGAATCTCTTCACTTTAATGTTGTCTCCATGGACTACTGGGAACGGCTTATTAACACAAAACATCCATACGTTTCATTATTAGTGTGCAAAACGTCTTCACATTTCAAATTTTTGCATTTTCATCCATATTTCAACGTTTCATTGTCGAAAACATCATTTTCATCAATTTTTTAATCTAATTTCTCACTTAAAAATTGTAAAATGACAAATATACCCTCATATTTAAATAAAACAAAAGGAAAAAAAAAATAAACAAACAAATTGCAATCATACTCCTATTTTTTAAAAGAAGTACAAATAAATTCAAAATAAATTAAATTAAAAAATCAAAAAAGAAAAGAAAAGTATTCTTTTTCTTCTTCCCCATCCCCTTCTCCTTTTCCCTCTCCCTCTCATTCTCTCACACCCTCACCCTCACCACGAAACGAAACCAGAAAATAGATTGGAAAATACTAGATGATGCAAAAATACTAAAAACCAACTCTCTCATATTTCTTACTAAATGACGTATAAATACTTAGATTGGTTTTAGGATTAAACAAAAGTGGGCTTTTCTTCTCATTATTGTTAGTGGCATTGTTCTTGACTTCCACAAACTTTTTTGAATGGAAACGACTTTTCTGTAGGTGGCAGTCATAGTACCTATGATGGGTACTACATTTCTTGAGAACCTCCATTTCTTGCCACCCGTTCGTTTGCACATTTCTAGATAACCAATCACTGTACTCAAACACCAATGTCAAGAAACATCTTTTTAAAATCCATATCTAATCGAGTACCAAAAGTGTAAAAAGAAGAAATCATCGAAGAAAAAGAAAATCAGCAGGCACTTGGGTGAAAAATTCAAANACACCAATGTCAAGAAACATCTTTTTAAAATCCATATCTAATCGAGTACCAAAAGTGTGAAAAGAAGAAATCATCGAAGATAAAGAAGATCAGCAGGCACTTGGGTGAAAAATTCAAAAGTTTGAAACGTAGGGATATTTTGCATATTAAAGGTCAAACGTAGGAACGTTTTGCACACTAAAGACCAAAAATAGGTGACATTTTGTGCTAATAAGCTCTATAGATCATGGCTTGTCTTTCAAGCTCCTTTGAATAGATGTAAAAGATTTTTTCTTATTTACAGTCAATCCATTCCCACTTGGATTCACACAACAAAGCAAAATCAACTTTTGATTTACATAGCAAGAACAAAGAAAGAGTGATTTAATTACCTGAGTATTTGAAGACGGTAGCTGTGGCGATACTATTGGGTAATGGTGAGGGTGAGGGTGAGGGTGATGGTGAGGGATGGGGATGGAGATGGGAGTGGGTTAGAGAAGGAGAGGGAAATGGGGAAGAAGAATAAGACTTTTCTTTTCTTATTTGAATGACCTAAAAGTGCTATTTTCAATTCTTGGTAAGGGTGGGCATGGGGGTGGGAGAGGGAGATGGGGAAGAAGAGGAAGAGGAAGAGGAAGAAGAAGAAGAAGAAGAAGAAGAAAGCTTTTCTTTTCTATTTTTTTTAAATTTAATTTATGTGAAATTTATTTGTAGTTCTTTTTTAAAAAATGGGAATATGATTGCAAATTTTTTCCTTTTTATTTCGTTTTATTTAAATATTAGGGTATATTTGTCATTTTACAAAATTTAATTGAGAAATTAGATAAAAAAATGATAAAAATTACGTTTTCCACAATGAAAAGTTGAAATATGGGTGATAATACAAAAATTTGAAATGTTAGGACGTTTTGCACGCTAAGAGCGAAATGTAGGGACATTTTGTGCGAATAATCTAACAAATTCTTGTTAGTTTCATTGATATTGAGCAAAATGGTTTATCTAATCTAACCAAAACTCGACTTTGATTTATGATTTCTTGTCTAGAAAAGTAGAATGGTGTTTGAGGATTTGTTTTGATTAAGGGATTTTTATGAATTTAAATTGAAAATAATACATGGTGGAGAGTGAAGGCGACGCCGGCTCACAACGGGTTATAACCGGAGTCTAGGGAAGATGAAGCGAAAATTTTGGAATGAGATAGTTTTGGATGAGGCGCCGTGTTCCAGATGGATTGATGAATTGAAGCCCACTTCATTGTATTCTTTTATTTTATTAAAACTATGCTTCGTATGATGACTACTGCGGTCACTTACTATAAATAATATTATTCGTAATTATACAGTTGGTCTCCAATCCAAGTTCCTGCAATATCTCTATATAATATAACTACATGTATGATGTATATCACGATTTTGTTTTATAATCAACAAGAGGTCATATATTTTTGAATTCACATCTCTAACATTCAGAAATTAAAAATATACAGTAATCATCGTTCTAGATTGACTTTTTATGACATTTTCTGACTTCCGAAGGAAATTGTGACATGCCATTAACCCGTTGAACAAGTTGCAACCAATGTCACAAACTAATTCTTTCTTTCAAAGTCACATATAAATGATTATGAAGTCACGTGTGATCTTTTTTTAATGTTACAATTTGTTAAATTAGGAGAAAATTAGGCCCAACAACATTCCTAATTATTTGTTTTGAGAATTTATGCCATTATTGAATAACTTGAAAACTCAGATATTTTTGAAATTAATAAAAATCAAATAATTCAAAATTTCAATTTACTCTTTGTTGTAAAAAATGTGTCGATTAAGATGTATGTTATCATTTACAACGAAATGTAGATGGAGAAATTTTTTTAATATCCAGTACCGAGAAAATTATCCAGATACTTTATCCTCCATTCATGCCTTGGTCGAATTGTGACCAACGTGCTACAAAAGTTTATCAACCAATTGAAAGTAATTGTAATGGGTTTAATTCATCTTTTGTTTTGGATACCAATGGTTGCATCTCGTGACCTTGATGTTAAGTTATTTGAGGAATTGAATAGGTAATTATTGAAAATTGTCATTTGGATAAGACAAATGTGCAGCATGTGACGACTACTTGTGTGCGCCTTAGTATTATGTTGTGAATGTATCATATCACGTTATGTGCTATGTATATCGTTTGGATGTTTAAAATGAACACGATTTGTGTAATTGAAGATGATAAGTGACCAAAAATTCTGTTCATGTGACCTTTATTGGTTGTGGACTTTGTGTTATCAACTAGCTAGTGTGGTTGCTACTTGCTAATGATATTTTGCAAAAAACAATGTCATATTGAGACAACTACCGGTGGCCTAACGAGTACTCATGTTCCAAACTTTCCATCCAATTTCCGTGTCTAATCAACCAGAAACGAGCTGTAATTCACATAATGTTATTGTCATCGATCATAGATGGAATGGAATCCCATTAATTGTTGTACATTCTTTTCGTCATTATTAGAATCTCGATAAACAGAGAACAATAATGGGTACAATGTCTGCTTGTACTAAAAGAGGTTCCAAAATACGAATTCGCTAGAATGTAAGGACAGATAACCTTTTACCTTATAAGACCATTAATTTCGGTTACATAACTTTATTTCTGTTCAAAAAAATTTTTTTTTCTGGTGACAATCCGAATTATATAAATTTTACGATGTTTTTTATTTATGAAAATGTAACCTTAAATATATGCAGTTACTAGCAGGGGTCGAGCTACGGTTGGACTGAAAAAACAATTTATGATGAGCCAATATGTAACAAAAATATTCACAAAAAATAAATAAATAAATAAATAAATATCACATAAAAATAACGTTTTGGGATACAAAATCAAATTGGGTTGGGACTGGCCTCGGCTACAGTCCCAAACAATATACTAAATTTCATATCTACATTATTTCAAAATAAAATCTCAAGATTTATTACGTGACATTTATAATTCAAGAAATACTTTGTAATATGGTAAATATTTTAAGAAATACTATATACTAAATATAGACCCAAACAAGTTTTGTAACTGATTTTTTTTTTAAAATAACCCTAAGATTAAGTTGATCGTTCAATATCCTTTCCAAATCAATATATACAGAATTCAAAAAATCGGAATTGGGCAAACCAATACATACATAATTTATTCTTATCATTTAGATTTTGGAATTAACATAAAATTTCTTTATGCCGTGAAGTCCATAATTCTTTGTTTTTATCAATAGGTTTTGCTATGATGATATCCAAATTTTTGTGCCTTAGTTGTGGAATGTGGACATTGACTAAGCAAGCACATCATTGGACAATGCATCTTCACCATCACTAGTTTCTGCCTTGTGGATACATGATTAATCCAAATCAGAAATGCTAGATATACCTTGTGGCACATTCGTGCTTGACTACTTACACAAACTTTGTGACATAGCAATGTTATCAATTTTAGAGTTCTCATCCAATGCTTGCTTTCTGGGCAACTGCTCAATTTTCACATCAACATCAAAACTAAATAACATGGATGTGTAACAGTGTTCGAAATGTTTGATTGCACAACGTGGCAATATAATACATGGTTTGAATGTTGGAGATATGGTCTTCTAATTTTCAAACTGAATTCCATTTGTTACGTATATATCATTCATATACACTTTTAATAGAACTTTATTCTAGAAATATGAATAGAAAACACTATTTTAAAATCATGGAGTATGAATGAAGAAGCAACAAATCATTATACTGATATTTCCATTTGTTAAAAGCCAACATAGCAGTAATGTAACAGAGCAAAATATTTCAAAAGTTGAAATTAACTACACTGCTCAAAAAACTAGAATATGCCACATAATATTATTCAATGTGAATAGACCAAAGAACACCTAGTTCTCGTTCTACACTATTCAATAACCACCCCCTTCATCTTCCTGTCATGCCTAACGCTACGTGGCACAAGGATGTAGAAACGCTTTTGGGTATTGTCATGTTGTAGAAGAAACTTGAGAGAGAATGATTATTGCAAAGGAAATGCTTTGATTCGGTTGAATGTGGTGATATTACACCTCTTATTAGGGTTTATATATTGGCGAAAAAACCTTAATCACGCATGTATTGAAGATCAAAACACCGTTTGTAGAAAATATTTTGATCGATTAATCTGGGAAAGGATCGATTAGAGCTGAAATTTTCAATTTCTTGAGAGGATTCTAGATGGATAATAATAAGTATAAATGTGAATTGATGCGAATTATGAGATTTTGACTGTAACATTAGAGTAAGAGGCGTGTTTAGTGGAACAAATTTCCTCATTTTTTATTTTACTATATATGCTACAATAGTTCTAGGATAAAATTAATTACAAAGTAATTCTTGAAATTTTATGTAATACTAGGTAAGGGGCGTAATTTCCACACTAGCGAATTCCACACCTACCTGCAATCAAAATTTAAAATTAAAGAAAATAAATTCTCGAGTTATATACAATTCCTATCAGGGTTCTTCCTTTTTCATATTATATTGAAAATTAATCAGGTAAAATTAAGCTGTTTTGAATAATTTTCTTTTATGAAAAAAAATTATTTTTCCCACGCATACCTGTGGGACTAGACTAGTATTATAAATTGAATTAAGCTCCTTATATAAGGAAAATATGCATGGATTTTTACAAGTGTACTGGGACAACACTGCATTGACTAGTTGCCTTGTGTTTTTTGTCCAACACTCAATTAAATCTTAACAATTGGCAATCTTTCAAAAACAACTGTCAACCAACCATGTACATGTAGCAAGATTGTTATTAATTTGTTGAAGCTGCTATTTTTTGAATGGCAACAACTTTAAGAGATACTATTTTGTTTTTCAATTTGTATATGAAAAGATTAATGCTTGTTCAATGTCAATTAAACTCAATATTCTTAATGTTTTAAGTTAAGATATTGGTTTAATTATATCCATATTGAAGATTAGGACACATTTGAACTAATAAGTGTGTTTTACCATTTTAATAAATAATGTTTTACCATTTTAATAAATAAATTTTTTCTGATGTATTATCGAATTTTATCTTAAAAAAATTATAATACTAGCACTTCCTATGGTGTCCGTTATGTACCCATAGCACAACCCTAGATTAAAATTATTCAGGAATAGAGCCATGATTTAATCTAATTTCGAATTAATTTATATATTGAACATGTTAGATTATGAAAATCGTTATACATTTCTTTTTATTTTTTAATACTTACATATTATTTGAATATAGTCTAGCAGTAAATACAATATTATTGTAAAGCTCAAAATTGTAAAAGGATCGGTGTTCTTTGTTTGTAAGTCACCGAATGCGTTGTAAGAGTTTTGATTGTATCATAAGTCAATTAATATAGTGAGACCATGATTGTGATGGAGAGTTTGGTAATGGAGGACGTAGATTATTTGCTGGGATCGAACCTCCACAATGATATTGTTTGCACTCTCTCTTCCTTTTTACTTATCACTTTTATATTTGTGTATTTTGTTTGACTGATTTATTCATTTCCAACTTGCTTGGATTTTAATCAATTTTTCGATTTTTTTTTTTTGAAAATCAATTCATCCCCATTTTGGTTAGTTATTCTTGAGCTATCAATATGTATCAGAGCTTGGTGTTCATTTTTTTTAAAATTAAAAAATTTTACAATCTTGAGTAATGGGTAACCACAATTTTCAAAATCTTAAGGAGCATTCTACAAATTGTCCTCCTTTTTTTGATGGCACAGATTTGAACTATTGAAAGTTAGGATGTTCAATCAATAGATTATAATGTTTGGGAAGTTATTGAATTTGGTCACTATGTAAAATTTCGAAATTTTTTCATAAAATAGAATTATTTATTTTATATACTATATTTTAATATTTTGAAAAGTTATATATATATAATTTCATTTTTTATAAGAGTGAAATATTTGGATATTGATGGAGCAATGATAAGTGTATGGATATTGAACTCGTTGGATAGATCGTAATTAATTTTGAATATTAAGCTCGAGAAAAAGTTATTTCGAATAAGCGAGGCCCAAGTTATCGAGATTGAAAGATATTGCCTTAAATTGTAATTTAGTTTAGTTAATTAATGAGTTTAGAATATATGAGTGACGGTGTAGAGTTGGTAAGTAGTTAATTTTTTTTTTTTTTATTATATAAGGATTTGTTTTATGGTACAACAACATGTAGGAGTTTGTTGAAGGAGTTATCAAGTAGTTTTTTATTATCCTTATATTTTAGTGTAAAAATTTCCTAACTTGCCACGTGTCCCATGATATGTTGCTTGAGATATCTCATATCACATAATAGAGATTTGTATTTGAAAAATACTTTCTTCTACATGAAACCCAACACCCTTATTCTCACTTTCTATAGAATTTATTATATAATATAAGCAATAAATTTTCTACACTATATGTATATGCAAAAACACGACAGAGGCAGAAAGAATTAAGTGAACGTGATTGCTTTTAGTTTTGTCTTCCAATTTTAAGAAATCCAACAAAGTAGGATAACGAGGTGCACTTGTTTTATCCCGTTTAAATTGTTTATTTTCATATTGTTGAATTATTATGCTTATGAAAGTTTAAAAATATAATATACATGTTATGGTCATCCAGTACCAAAGATATGATATTTATTAAGCTCTTACCGATTTCTAAAAATATAATGACGGTATGATATTTTGACACGTGTTTCAAATATTTTATTCGGGATTGCACCATTATTTTTATGTCCTACTGAGTATTTCAATGTACTCACCATTTTTTCCAACTCCTCACAGATTAGTACGGATCGTATCGGAGCGTGGCGGTTCGATGTTGTGGTTGTGCCACGTTTCATGGAACTAAATTTAAAATTAAGCTAGTAACTTTGTTTCTTTTAATTTATTTGCAATATACATTTATGTTTAATTAAAT
>CAIGRN010070937.1:0-13746 GCA_903798345.1 Fraxinus anomala
TTGACCATGCCTTTTTTAAAGTTCCTCCCCACCACCACCTTACCAACACAACCACCAACAAATCACCATTTTCAATTACAAAATCACCAATGTCATCGCCAGATCCAACAAAAACCACCCCTATCGCTGATCCACCATGTGTGTCACCGCTAACAACACCAACACTACCACTATCGCAACCACCACCAACATCAAAGCCAAAAATAGAAACAATAGACAAACCAAAAACAACAATAGCCAAATCATTTCCATCTCGAGGTCAGAGGCAACTCCAAGCGCTGTGCTACGATAGTGCATGTCGCTACTATAACTGCGAACATCGATGAGGTGGGCCGCTCAAACACGGCGAGGTGCGAACATCAACACCGCCACCTCTCGTGAACAAAGGCGAGGTTCGAATAGTGGCAACACTGTTTCTTGCGACGAGGTGTGTTGCTAAGTGTCGATACTTTCTTTTCCATTCGATAATCGCAAATTGAAGATTTTGATCGGTCGGAGGCTTCGTGAGCTTAGCGTCGACGGTACTCCAATGGTGGTGTGTGGTAAAAAGAGAGAAAATATAGAGAGAGAATGAAAAGTAAAAAATGATTAGGGTTTGAAAAATTTGGTAGGGTGGAAGAACGTAGGGGTGGGGTATTTAGATTAATTTAATTATATAACATTATTATTAAATTAAAATATGAAATTATCGCATTTTTTTTATAAACAAATTTTAAATCTAATTTTTAAAATTGGATCTGGTTCTATGTAATATTCACTCCCTGAAATGGTATTAAATGAAGGGAAAATTACATAAATCCAGGTGTTTAAACTTCAAAGTGCAAAAATTAGGTGTGAAGATTTTTTAATCAAAATTCGGATATTGAATTAATTATTAAATATTATACCCACCCAAACCCTAATTTTATTTCATTTCTCTCCCTTCATTTCTCTTCCTCTTCTCTCTCTCTCTGGCAACCGACGACCCATTCAAACTTCGACAACCAGCAACGAAGGAGATTTGCCGACCATCGTTGTGCGATGGTGGGATAAGGTTTGTGACCAATTATTTACCACTTCCCCATTCTTCTTCATTCCCGCACCACCTCGCGTCGCTACCCTTATCTATGGTCGCTTTTATTACGTTATTCTTCGACTCAATTTGCCCAAGAATCGACTGAAGGGGACGCCACAGATGTAAGGACTAGGCTCAACGTGGTGAACATTCTCGAAGAGCTGGAGTCCCTCATCAGCGATTCTCTCAGAACCGCCTGTTCTGATCCCAGCCTCTCTCCCTTTAGGGTGTACTGTGGGTTCGACTCTACTGCTGAAAGTCTCCATTTGGGTAACCTCCTTGATATAATAGTCCTTTCTTAGTTTCTCCGATGTGGGCATAGGGTTGTTGCTCTTGTAGGTGGTGCCACAGGTCGCGTAGGAAATCCCTCTGGCAAGAGTCTTGAGCGGCCCGAGCTTGACCTTCTCTCCTTGGACAAGAATGTTTCTGGGATTTCGACTACTATTAGCTGGATTATGGGTCGGAATCATGGAGCTAAGTGTTTTGCTATTTTTAATAATTACGACTGGTGGAAGGATGTTAAGCTGTTGGTGGGGTCGGTGGTGGGATAATGTTTGTGACCAATTATTTAGTTAATTTGTAACCAAGTATTGGTAGTGGATCGGAAGTGGGGGTGTTTGGTGTATGTGACCAACTATTTAGTTTATTATGACTAACCATTAAATTGTGACCTTAAAATTCGATATTTTGTGACTAAAAAATAATTTGTGATCAACAAATTTGAAAATATGTGAACAATTGATAAACTGTGACCTATGATTTTTTTTGATCTGTAACTAATGAAAACAAAAGAACCTGTGACCAATTAATTTAATAATATGTGATCAATAAATCAGTTGTGACCTATAATTATATAATGTGACCATTAATTGTATAATTGTGAATTTCTTATATTTAAATAATAATTATTTTTAATTAATTAACTAAGTACCTGAGTTTTGTATTTTTTAAACTTAATACCTAATTTTTGCAACTGTAAAATTTAATGTCTGATTTGTGAACTCTTCCCTTAAATGAATATTTCCATATTCCACTTGGGTCTACTGGATTGTTGTCCATTGGGCTCGGCCTAATTGCAACCACAGTATCTGGGCTTAATTTAAACTTTAAGGTTTAGAGCAGTATGGTCCCACAATTAACTTTATTTTCACCAAAACTCTTCGTCCGTTTTTTCCTTTTTTTCTCTATTTCTTTGGTTTGTGACCAACTAACCATGCCCCGTTTGATTCCATTTAATTTACTTTATTTTAATTTAATTTATTTTTCATATTCATTTCCAACTACACATTCACACAATAAAATATTTTACACGTAAATTCAGAAATTTTCCTTACTTTCTAATTGCACATTTTCCAAAACATAATATTCAAAACATATTTTTTTTTTTGAAATAAAGGCCACCAAACACGGGCATACTAGAGAAAGTTAAAGTAGACCATGCTTTTAAAGTTTGGAATTCTTAAAAGTTGCAGAATTATGACATCTATATAAAGTGGTTGTATTCATGTAAGTTGAGAAATTGTGACTTGATAAAATGTGTGATATAAAAATAAATCACAACTATCGTGAAGCCCCGTACCTCATTAAGATCATTTTGGCATCCAAGTCCCATATTCAGTTGAATCAGATCGTGATGTGACGAAATTCTGACTAAGTTGCTCTATACGGAAGCCTGTAAGGCATTAAGGGATTCATTCTTTAGGGTTTCTCCGTAGTTTATGTGTGTAACCTTTGTAACTTCTCATATGAAGGTGAAAAAGAAAAGAATAAGTCTCTATTCAAATAATATTTAGACGATAAAAATCCCATTTTGTATAACTTGAATTTTAAAAATTATATATCAGATATACATGATCACAATTCACTGGATTGAAGATAAAACAAAAACTTATATTAAATTTTTTTAAAATTAATTTTAAATAAAATATACTTGATTTGTGAATAATAAAAAGATAATACCTGATTTATTATAATGAAAAATTTTAAAGCATGATTTCCAAAAAAGCTTTGAAGGCAGGCCGATAATCTGACTTAACTAATAGAAGTAATAAAATTAACTAGTCAAAGAAATCGAGAACTAAAGAATTAATACTACATCTCGTTTTTTTTTTCATCATGTTTTGTGCCAAGATGAATGAAAATAAAAAAATAAAAAAAAAACCTTGTTCAAGGAAATTTGAAACTTGTGTTTTTAAGAAGCTTTGAATCCAAGGGTTATGCTGAGAATGGCTCGAGAAGTGTGGCTTTTAGCTCCCGCTCTTCTTTAATTTCCCGTGGCGTATTTGGTGATCGTATTAAATTATTCTTATCAAGTAATTCATTTTATTTAACGATTGAGTGATTCATGTTGTACTTCTATGAATTAGATGTATATCGTAAACTCTACTGTAGGCGATAATTTACCTTTTTTATTGTAATGTCGAGTCAAATTTGTGAATGATCAACATACTCATGAAACCAATCCTTTAAATAAAATCGAGAATGGCCTTGCTGGATCACATCAATAATTTTCAGATAAGCACAAAAAGGTCTTTCTAAAGTCAATTATTATGTTTTATTTTGCGTAACCTTTTGTATTCTTTCCACTGCCAATAAACTTCTGGATATACACACACTAATTACAATATTTTTATTTAAAAATCTTATAAATTCTAAAAATAATAAAACTATTATGAAGTGTTTGATTGTCATTTTTTCCGTGAAAAATATTTTTTAACCTTTAAAAATAGAGTAATGCTATGTAGTCTCATTGGAATTACAACCATAATTTATGTAGCACTAGATAATAAGCTAAATGAAAACTAGGATTAAATGATTTATTTATTTTCACTTATCATTTAATATCATATAGACTGAGATTGTAATGTTAGTTATGCTAAATAACATTGCTCTTGAAAATATACATAAATGTTCTTGTGTTTGAGGAAAACGCTTTCTTTTGGAAAGGTGGGTTTTTATTTTTCTCAAAATAAGAAAAACATTTTTTTTCTAGGAGACATTTTTCGTAGAATTATAATGGTTGTACAGGGCCATGTGCCCCAGTACATGTAGCATGATTGTTTTCTGTATCAAACAAACATTTAGTATTAAACAGTTTTGATTGAGGTTTAAATCAAAATTTTAGTATATTTTGATTAAAAAAAATGGATGAAAATATGTAATTAAAAAGTTGTTAGATTCATGAAATATGTTATTAAAATTAATTGTTGACTTTGACTTTGATAAAAATCTAAATTAAAATTTCTGTCAAACTAGGGCTTAAAGAACTTATTGCATGACATGCTTTTTGAATAAATCTTATTTGTACTTGAAAGGTCACGTTGAAAATATTTGTGCTCAATTTTTAATATTTTATTTTTCAACGAGATAACTAATAAACTTTGGTCACCTTTAAGGCCGTTGGCATCAATTGAAGTCAATAGTTTGATTGCAACACCAGACAATTTGTTTGGTTTTTCATAAAGTTGCTTTTGGAATTATTACAAAAAAAAAATCTCACTCAAATGGTAATATCCCACTCAAATCTCAATGCCCTTTTACATGGATAGACCCCTTTTAAGGTTTATCAAAAACAAGTCAAGAGTAGGTTACAACTTGGAAATGTCGTGGACAAAATTAATTATTTCATGGCAGATTAATGATAGAGGAAATTACATGGAGGCAGATTTTTTAAGTTTCAATTTCAAAAATTAAATTTAAAATTTATTTATACAGAAATCAGGTATTAATTTCACAATTAATATTAATAATAATATTATAAAATTAAATTAATTTATATACCTACCCTACCCTCCCCTCCCACCAAATTTCAATCTCAAGCCCTAATGCATCCCCTCTCTCTTCCTTCTCCTCTTTCTCTTTGCCACGCACCCTCACCGGAGGCAACATCGGCACGGCACTCACGTCGCCGCCGCCACAGTGGCTTCGCTCCGAGAGCAACGAACCATAGCGAAACAGCGCTCGCGCGATGCTCAACTGCAGTGGCGTCGCTCTGAGATAGGCGAGTTTGATGTCGCTGCGACGACGACCACCGAATGGCGGTGGGTGCGGTGGTGGATTTGTTGTGAGGTTGTGTAGTGTGTTTGTGCGTGCGACGGGTTGGTGATGTGTGACGTGGTGAGTTTTTTATTTTTATTTTTTTGTTGTTGGATGTGTTTTTCATTTCCTCCAAACCCGTTCTCTCTCTCGCTGCTCTCCTCTCTCTCGTCGCCGTTACGACGATTGGTGGATGAATTTTTCAATTCCTGATTTTTAATCGCGATAAGTAGTGGTGGTGGTGGTGGTATGGATCTAAAAGGTGGTGGCAGTGGTGGGTGGTGGAGTTGGGCGTGTTGTTGCGTGTGTGCTGATCTGTGTGTTTTGTGTGTTCTGTGTTGTTTTGATGGTGGTGGCAATGGCGACTGGTGGTGGCGATGGTTATTTGTGCGATTGCGGTTGGTGGAGGTGGGCGATCTGTGGGTATGCGTGCTGATCTGTGTGTGTTTTGTGATGTTTTGGAGGTGGTGGGAACGGAGCTCACTAGTCGTGCGGTGGAGGTGGAGGTGTGCGTTGCGGTGCAGTGGTGGTGTTTGACGACGGTGCTGTGTACGGTGTTGTGACGATGGTCGTGGGTGGGATGAGATGGACGTTGTGTCTATAACAAACGATTTGATTGATTGTGACCAATAATTGGTTAATTTTTGACAAATTAATAATTAGTGACCTAAAAATTGTGACAGTGATCAATAAATATTGCGTGACCTACAAATTTATTAATTTGTGACCTATAATTTGATGTTTTGTGAACATAAAATAAGTTGTGTGACTTATAAATTTCGTAATTTGTGACCGATGAATAAATTGTGACTTTTAAAATTTTAATTTGTGACTGATGAACTAATTGTAACTTATAAAAATTTTGAATTGTGACTTTAAAATTTTTGAATTGTGACCAAATTTCATATATATGTGACCTTTGTATATTTATTAATAAAAAATATATATAATTAATTAAATCATAAATAAATTTTAATGAAAACCTGATTTTTGAAATTTAAAACATATATCCTTAATTTTGAAATAGTGTTTACTAAAAACTCGATTTATATATTGTTCCTAGTAATACGGGTCGAATCGCATTGTTACATGCCCACCCTACTAGCTTAAACAACCAAAAACTCTATTTTTGCATTAGTGTGATCGATTTACTATTATAATGTAGTTATAAACATCACATATGAGCTTGTTTGGATGAGATTTTTTAGTAATTAATTTTCTCCAAAATTATTTTAAATCACACATTTCAGGAGACCCGTAATCTTTTCTTACTTTTTACTACATATTCTACAATTAAATTATTTTTCACTTAAAAAATCTCTCACGAACAAATGCTCAATTTGTGTTGAAATGAATAAGTGCATATGTAAAGAAATTCATGAAATTTTTTAGAACTCCATCATCTATAATTGAATTGCGATTGATTTCTCTTGATCATATCTGGTTATTATTGGGTTTTGCCAGTTTAATTTTATGAGAGGGAGAGGGGGAGGGAGAGGAGATAGAAAGAGAAATGTAAGAATAATGGGTTGTCAAATTACCGATATTTCATCATCATAATGATAAATAACATTACTCGGCTTGAATATGCACGTTTTGTTGTTTTAGTGGAACAAATAGCTTTCATTCTTTTCTTTTTTTATTATTATTTAATTTAATTTAATTTAAACCAGCAAATAGAATTGCTTTGTCTGTGATTAAATTGGCCGTGACTCGTAGTGAATTGTGCATTGTACCTCACAAAGTGGTTTGCTCAAATGGCACTAGCAAGTAGCATTGAGTGAGACTTTCTTACTAAAACTATTATTTACTTCTTTTTTTGTTCAAGATAAACTTGTATTAACATGTTAAATTTATAGTAACCAGATATTTTCAAGAATCCTTGATTTTCAAAATCGACTAAACTATTCAAATATTCATCTCTCGATGTGTCTGCCCTAGTTATTCGTAAGCTAGTGAGTATGATCTTATCCATGTGAATCTTTATAACTTTTTTGTTCTTGTCGAATAATTGTAATTCTACTATCTATGTTGTCAACTAGAGAACTAACAACTTAAAGAGGGAATCCATGTCTTGAGTATTGCCTTGCATAGTCTTGAACTAACTGGACTTGCTTTCATACTCATGAAAACACTGTTTCCTTACAAATTTGAAGTACTGAAAAAAAAAAAAAAATGTCATAATGCGATCCATTTGAAATCAAATTAAAACTAATATTACAAATAAAATATACTCAAAATGTTTGATGGAAAAAAGAGGTTCACTTCATTATTTAAATTAGGTCTCTCCAAATTCTTCCCATTCCTCTAGTGCTCACATTTAATGTACAATTTTATTAGTGGGTGACAAAAGTAGCGTAACAAAACACAATTTTCATTGACATAATAGAAAGTTTTTGAAAAACATAGATTTGGAACATCATCAATCCTGGAATGGACATATTTTCAACCACTAGGTGATATTAGTGGGGTGAGTGAGATTTGGGATTTCACTTTATATTTGCGAATTTTGCTTAGACAATTGTAGGTTGTTACGATATAAAATAAGTATTGGACTCAATCAGCACCAAGAATGCAGAAAATAATCCAAAACATTAAAGAACATAAGGTTTTTTCAATCCAAACTGTAGAAGTTCAATGACATCTTCTAACACTTAGTCTCCCATTGAGCATCCGTTAAGGATTAGCTTGAATCCAATAGTATAGCCTCAAATCACAAGGTAAAAAGTTCAAAATTACAACAATTCTCAGAGTGAGAACTTAAATCGTATGAGAGACCTTTCCAAAAATTACACAAATCAAATTAAAGATTCGAAGTTGGGAAAACATGTGAATTCAACTACAAAGTTCTTTATAATCCAACTTATCGAAATAGTAAGGGACAGTCCTCTTTATATTTTAGTTTTGTGTTTTGAATTTTGAATTCATTTTGGGTTTTGTGTTTTGAGTGTTTATTTTAAGATTGTTGAAAATGTATTCTTTTTGACATTTTAAAAAATTGTTTTCAAAAATAAAAAATGGAAAACCCGTTTACTTTCCCCTCCTCTCTCTCTCTCTCTCTCTCTCTCTCTCTCTCTCTCTCTCGTCTCTCTCTCTCAACGAAGCCCATCGCCGCCACCTTCATCTCCTCCGTCGCTGCAGTCGACGCCACAATCATCACCTTCACCTGAATCACTAACCACAATCACCACCTTCACTTACAACCTCCCCGCTAGTTAAAGAAATCCCTAATTCAACCCCCTCGCCACTACAGTCGTCGTTGCCACCTCAAATCAGTTTTGACCAGTTGTAAAATTGGTCTTGACCCATGGTTGGGTAAGGTGCACCAGGTGGAGATGAGACTAACCCATGTGGTCCGCGATCGTGGGACGGTTAGACGGCATCAGAATTTGCAAAACTCGGATAGCGTTTTCAAACTTTCGCGACTGTCATTCTTCTCGGATGAAATTCGAACATTGCAGAGTTGTTTGGGGTGGATTGGGGACATGGTGGAGTCACCTAGGGATGAGCATTCGACCAATGGTGTTGCACGACCTTGTACGTCGTCGGATGTGAAGTTTTCGGCAAAAACATGTAACGCCAGAATGGTTTTTTGGCTTCCAATTTCTGCTGATTCTTGTTGTTTCGTGGTTGATGAATGATTGAAGATAATAGAGGAAAGTGAGGTGAGGTTGGTGGTGGTGGAATCTGGCGGTCTAGTTGGTCGGAAAGTGGCTTTCAATCTGTTTTTGCTGCGCGGTGGTTATAGTGGGGTTGTTGTAGTGTGGCGACGGTGGGGTGGTGGTCGCGGTGGTGGTTGGCGATGATTGAAAACATTCGAAACGCGTTTTGAAAATTTTGTTTGATGGGTTTAGAAACATTTAAAAATTGCACTTTTGGAAAATAGAAAAAAGAACGCATTTTCACTGTTTTGAAAAATCGAAAACAAAAAACGACTTGAAAACGGTAAAAATGACGGGACCCTAAATTTTTGAATTGCATTAATTATTTTATATGTATTATAATATTGTTGAACCTTACTTTGGAGCATATTCAAAAATCTTATATAACTTGACAATACAACGGAATTCTAGAGTTTGTCAATATTCCCCACTGGCATATATTCAGAAGGGTTTTGCAAGTTGACATTTTTTTGTCTTTCGACTTCAGTGGCTCAACCCCTATTTGGTGAAGGTTTTTTAAGAACAATTTTTTGTGAAAATTATTTTTCATGGAGAAAGTGTGGTTAAAATATAGAGAAAGGTTATCTGTTTACGTGTAAAATTTTTATGAAAAAATATTTGATTGGAAATGAATTTCGAGAAAAAATAAATAAAGTTTAACAAATGGGGGTCAAACGGAGTATACTGTATAGAAGGAAGTCAAAATTTCTCTGATTGATTGACGAAATTGGCGCAAGTTCAAAAATCCCTTTCAATTTTACAAGACTATCGGCTTGTTTTGAAAGTGATTTTCCTCAAGCTCGTTTTCAACAGTACATTATTTTAATAAAATAATTTTAGAGGTAGAATACATAATTTGTTCCTACTTTTAACTGCACATTTTTTAAAATAGCTTCCTAAAAATTTCTGAAAAAGAATGAATTTTTTTTTAATTTACATGTAATATTATTTTATTGGAAAACTATATTAAAAAGAAGAGAGAGAGAAATGTATTATAATTTTAATGGAATCAAACGATGGCAATATAAATCACACAAGACCCAAAAATACTTTTTACTTCATAAAAATGACATAAAAACGATTAAAACTTCATGTTTTCACGTACTCTGAAGACAGTTAAAGTCGGCAGAGATTTGTGTCGACATTGATTTTTTGATTAATTGATCCTCCCAATAGCAACTCCACTTAGTGAGTATATATACCTTGGATTTTTATTATGCTTTAAGAATAGTGTATTTCACTGTTCTATAATTAGGCCAAACATTGTACAAATCAAACGTACACACGAGACAAAAATGTTTGGTATTTAATGTGGACGCTAGGGAAATGTAAATTAAATGCAACATTATTGATCGTGTATTTGTGTATTCAGACCATCTATCAAAGCGCTTGTGGAAAGCCAATTTGACTAACCTAGTACTAGATGAAGTCGTAGAGCTCAATTCGAACAACGGGGACAAAACCATCACTAGAGAACTTGAAAGTTTGTAAAGTGCACTCATCTTAGCCCGTGAAAGTGGCAAGCTCAATAATGGCACACGACATAGCTTACTCTGATTGATCGCGAAAACTATGATCAGGACGTTTAACTCATGTTTGGTTTAGATAAAAATTAAATTATTAGTAAATTTTAATAAAAGTTGATGGAATGTGTGGTTGAAAAATTGTGGATCTTGTGAAATGTGATTAGAAAGACTTCAATTTTAATCTAATTTTTTAACCAAATGTCGGTCCAACTAATTTTTATACCTTTATACTCGGGTGTTTGATATTAGTGAGTCATTTTTTGAATTATTCGTCAATACACTTGTAAATACCTAATATTAAAGATTACAGTCCTTACTTGTACTCTGAGATTCAATAAGAATAACTAAATACAAAATAAAAAGTGATTCTTTAAACAAGTGATTAGAATCCTATTCGAGTTTAGAGATAAGTTAATTATTGATGAATTAGTTATTAAGTTCTTGTTTGGTTTGGATTAAAATTTTAAGTGAAAATCAATAATTAATTTTAATTACACATTTCATTAACTTTGATCAAAATTTTCGATAAATCTAATTTTAATTTACAACAGATAAGGGCTAACTTAACATGTTCAGCAAGTGATGTGACTGACTAATATGAGGGGGGAGGCGTGGGGAAGGGACCCATAAATCCAACATAATAAAATGGAGGGACACTCAATAATCCAAATAAGCTGATTCTGAATTGACTAGGCAAGAGACAAAAAGTACTCAATTACGTTGGAGAAATTTGGGATGGAAACCCATAAAATTTTTGTCCTTATTTTTGTTTTGTCATTATGGTATTTTTGTAGTTGAGCAAAACAACGTCAACATGGGAAATGTTGTGTATATAGCAAGTAAAATAATGGTTCACATAAGAACCACACGGAGACTTCCTATTGGCGTCCCTTCAATAGGAAACCTCTATGTGATCCTTATGTGAAGCATTATGGGAAATGTTTGTATTGTCGTTGGACTTTAAACAGCCAGTTTTATCTTTATACAGTACAATAATTAAAAACACTGTTAATAAATTACTTATTAGATTATGTTTGTTGAACACCAAAATTGTCGGAAAACATAATTTGAATTGAACACTAGACCTTTGTCGACCTGGTTGCAGGAGTTCCCAGTGAAACCTTAGTAATGGGTAGCGGGCGTTTCCATTCCGACCATTCTCACACTCAACTATACCCTTAAATTCAATGATATTGAACTTGAACAACTAATGTAAATGAAAGATTCTTTGGCGCTCTAGAGTACTTCATTTAATTTCCTCTGCAATATTGGATTTTGACAGTATTTATCATGCATTTCAAAGATAAATAGTAGTGTCTTGTTTGATAAGACAGACTACACAATATTGAGGAAAAATATTAAATATATTGTGCTATTCAATTCAATTTAATTATGTCCAAAGGACAATCCAAACTCAAGAAAATTCTTCAATTTTGATGCTTTCATTAAGTTAAAGTTGCACAAAATTGATGGATCACATTACTAAATTTATACAGGGGATCTTAAACTAAGATCTCTACTGAAGATCAAAATATACAACTTGCAACTGCAAAACATACAGGCTGTTTTTTTTTTTTTTTTTTACTATGTTTCTTCTTCACCCCTATTCTAAAGTGTCCATCAACAAAAACAAGCTGTAAAGTTATTGAAAAAGAAAAAAGAGTGTGGAAGTTTTTCACACTTTGAGAGTATTGTCTTCACTTTCAACAGATTCCTTCATACTTTCCCCAGTTTTTTGACTAAGAGCTCCAACTTCCTCTGCGTCGAAGCTCGAGTGGACGCTGTATAGAACATAAACAAGCACCGAGACGCCTGAAAAGAATCCAAATCGGACATAGGATGCTCTATCAAGAGAACCCAACAAGAATATGTTAAGGAAGATGGATATGGAAGGAATCCATGGCATCAAAGGGACCCCCCAAAATTCCGGCTTTCGAGCTTGTGGGACCATGAAATGGAATAATTGTAGAACTCCGATTGCCAAAGTGAAACAAGCCCCGAGCATGAAGGCATTGGGCTTACCTGATGGCCCGAAATGCCAGAGGAGGGTAAACATGACAGATGTGAGAGTAAAACAAGACAGGAACGAAATGGTTGGCCACGGATTTGTCGTTCCCACGGTAACATAACGCCTATATATCACCGCATTTGCCACCAAGTAGAAGACAAATAGCGTCCCAATGGATATGAGATTCAGTAGGATGTTTAGATCAGTAAAAAGAAAAAAAAAATACATACATACATACAAAATGGTAAATAGAAAAATGGGATGGTGACAACCACAAAAGGAACTTGATGATAGGAATAATTATCTAATGGTGGTCCTAGTAGACAAAATCTTGATCACACAATCTTTAAAAGTAAGTTTGGAGCATCAATGAATGAAGAGCATTTCCACCATTCTCCTAGTGATCCTATATACTAAGTCATCACTCTTAGCTCTACCAATTTGAGAAGAATCATATGATCTTTCCCTTTCGCAAAAGTCAAGGATAAACTTTTATTGATCAGCAAAAGATTGACATCATCTCTTACTGTATTTTCATTTTTATTAGGTGAGGTCCGCCTATCAATATCTTTTTACGATTTCGTTATCAAAGGATCACACAAACTTCCAATGATAATAAAATTTAAAATAACAAATTTCATCCAAAAAGTTAATCTTAGGCTCATTATGATTTATTTCTTTCCCAAAAGATTTTTCTCCCAGAAATTGAGACTTTCCCTCGCTTCAACCATACTTTCTCATAAGCAGCCTTGCCTATGTCACGCCATGTCACTCGACTCCTAAACGATGAAAGACAAGCTCAGAGATTATTGATCCCATACTATGAATTTTACTAAAACAGTACTTAGTAAATAATAGAGTGCTTATTCTAGAGTTATTTGGCATATTCTCCCATGAAAGCACTTCACATACTACACACCTATATGAATTATGAATAGGGATGTCAATGGGCCGAGCCGAGCCGGCTCGGCCCATATAAGCACGAGCTCGGCTCGTGCTCGTCACGACGGCTCGAGCCCGAGCAATGAGCACAGGTGTATCCCCGTCGGAACTGTATAAGCAGAATAGGCGGCCCCACTTAGGTGAGGCCCTATTATATTACTGCTTTCAACATATATAGGTAAACTCATAAAATGTATATAGAAGTCTTCATATGAAGTAGGCCTAAAGTTCCAAAAATCTCAAGACTCAGCCTCGGCCTACATCAGTTGGTGGACTTATGAGTACATTGTACACCCTCTCTTCACTCTGTAGAGGCTCCAATTTAAGAACGGAATTCATTTAAGACAAAACAATTTTATGTTAATTCTTGATGCGCTTGAGCCCCACATCAGTTGGTGAACTTTTAAGTACATAGTTTTAACAATGGCTAATGAGTAAAACAGAAATATCGAAAGAGGACTCAGTTCCAGTATAAGACAGTCAAACACGGCAAAAAAAAAAAAAAAAAAAAAAAAAAAA
>CAIGRN010070937.1:13917-30315 GCA_903798345.1 Fraxinus anomala
AAAAAAAAAAAAAAAAAAAGTGCAAGTAAACGCAAGCAAGGACATAAGAAAAAAGGCAAGATTTAGCAAGTGGGACTACATACCAAGGAAGGCAGAGGCATTAACAGGCGTAGAAGTCTTAGGATGGACCCTTGCAAACCATGAAGGGAGCACGCATGACCGTCCGATTACACACATGTAGCGTGCCTGCCCCAACATCGCCACCAAAAGCGACGTCAAAATACCAAAACTGGCCCCCACTCCGATCACATTCGACACCCACCTCCACCCCGCGGATCCCACCTTAAACGCCCCAGAAAACGGCGAATCTGGATCGATCTGTGTCATAAATATATAATTAATTACTGTTAGATATTCACATATACTAGGCATAAAAAAACAACTACTCCAATTTGTTGATAATGACGACATTATTACCGTCACCACTTTCTTGAAAATCTGTACTGCAGGATTGTACCTAATGAATTAAATATTGAATGAAATTATTTTAGTCATTCAAAAACTGGTCTAGAAAAGAATAATTACCATGTCATAAGGGAGAAGGGAGGACATTGAAGCAGCCATTAAGCAGTAAAGAACAGTGACGATGATAACCGAGCCGGAAACTCCGACTGGGATATCCTTAACCGGATTTTTGACCTCTTCAGCCATCGTGGAAACGGCGTCGTAACCGATATAGCTCAAATACACCACAGAAGCACCATTAAACACACCAGAAGCACCAAATGGGAAAAACCCTCCAGGATTTTTCGGGTTTTCGGGTTCAGTGAAATTCTTCCACTCACCTCTCCAGAACCCAATCACTATTACGAAAACTATGAACAAAATGTGCAGAACAGTTAAAACCATGTTTAACCATGAGCTCTCTCTAGTACTGCAAAAACCCAGAAAAAAATGAAATTAATGAGGCTGAAATAAAGTGAAAATGATGACGAAATATTGGAATTTTAGAAAATTTACGATGTGTGTACCTGTAGCAGATTACGAGAGTGAGTAGTAGGACCACGGCCACTGCAACAATGTCAATTTCATTGTACCCTTTTGGTAGGCCATGGATGGTGAACCTTAAATGGGTATTTGATATTCCCAGGGCTGTACATAAATAGGCTGTGAATCCTCTGGCCGCCGCCGCATTTGATAGTACGTAGTCTATTATCAGATTCGCACCGGTTAAGAAGGCCAAGAATTCACCTGCAATGGCACATATATGTATTTAAGATGAGGAAAAGGAAAAGGTTTTGATTAGTTACTGAAATATGAACGTGTCGTATATGAAAATGTAACGGACCAAAAGTTACGCGTATGTAGCTAAACGCGCCGCCGGCGACGGGGAGGTCCACGGCAAACTCTGTGTAGCAGAAAGCAGAGAGTAGAGCGCAAAGGCCAGCAATGGCGTAAGAGAGGACGACAGAAGGGCCGGCATCTTTTCGACTGGCGTGGCCGGTGGTGACAAATACTCCGGCACCGACCATACCGCCGATGCCGAATCCCATTAAGTCATACCACCGGAGGCTTCTTTTCATCTCCGTTCCAGACCTGGCTCGAACCCGTCTCGTCTCTTCAAAAGAAGTCGAGACCGAGCATGCCCTTCGAGCCAACCGTTTCGGAGTATTCGAGAGTGCCCGGATATAGGAGTTAAAGCTAGAGAAAGAAGAGACATGGCTACGGCTATCCATAATAACCATCACACTACTCTCTCTCTTTTTCTATGTAAATCTTTTGAGTGCTAAGAGTGCAGAATGCGTGCCACAGTTTCTTGCTTTCTTGGAAAGAGATGAGGACAGGGAGAACTGAACGGCTATATATTGAGTTCACAAAGTTCACACCGGGCTGGTGGGGTGGGTGGGGTGAATTGTGAGAGACACTCACAAAGAGACTGATATTGGTTGGATGGTAAACAAACGTCCACTTGGTTTATGGGAGGAACCGAAACTTTTGGACGACTTTTGAGGGTCCCCGAGATTGTTTTCATAGGGACATTATGGGATTGGATAAATATTAATTTTAATTACATGTTATATTATTTTCACATTATAAATATTTAGCACTACAACGGAATTAGTGTTATCACGTGAACTAATGTTAAAATTAAGTAACATTATTCCTAAAGTTCTTGAATGATTATAGTTTTATGAGGAATGATGTCCTAGAGTCGAAACAAAAACTTAAATATGTAACTTATAAGTTTAGTCAAACATGCTGGACATAGTTAATTTTTTTTTCCAAAGAACTATTGAAATAATGACTTGAAATGAAATATCTACCTAATTTCAACCTAATATTCCTCATCTTCTTAAAGGAAAAATCTTATGTATTAATCTAGATCGTCTAAAAATTCTCATGTAAAGTATTTTAATATATGAAGATTATTCATTCTCATAACTACAAAATAGACTTTGAGAATGTTCTTCGTACAAAATTCATAAAGTATTAGCGGATTTGTCATTACTGCGTTTAAAATCTAGTAACATAATATTGACTTCAATTGATGCTAATAATCTTGAAAGATAAGGAATCGATGCTAGTAATCTTGAATAAAAAAGCCAAGAATGATGAGGAGATTAAAAGAAGGGTGATATTTTCTTCAAGAACATGTAAATCAGTAGTCGGCGATAAAAAAAAAAAAAGATTAATAATTAAATTAATTCCATTTGAGGAATAATACAAGTATCCACGAATAATGATAACATGGGATTTACAATTATTTTTATGTTATTCTAATTTTTTGCATACTATTGCAAGTAGGAGCAAATATTTCTTGTCCTCAAAAATTACCTTTAAGTGGGCATGCAAAAGCGAGTAATGTGTGGACCAACTATTTGGAAGTAATGAGGATAAGCATTTGTTTGGAAGATGTTAGGATAAGATTAGTCCAATGGTCAATGGCTATTCAAAAATATTTTCAAGCGCCAATTATTTCCAAAGGAAATAAACACTTTTTCAAAAGATAATTGAAAATACTCAAGGACCACAAGAGATCATCTGAATAAATATCACTTACTTTGAGGTTAAAGCTTCGACCATACTAAAAAATTGAATTTAATTGGCATTAGTCGACTCTCCACAATTTACACTAGACTAAACTCACTGTCACTCATAATTTGTTTGTCGAACCATTCTTCTCTTCTCCCCCACCGTATTTTCTTCAATTTTTAGCAGACATTTATTTAATCTCATTTATTTTGTGAATAAGACTATTATTATTATTTTTTTTTTTTATTTTGTGTTAAAGAAAATAATTAGGGTCATGTTTAGACAAACTGCGGCAGCTGTTGCATGTGATCACGTGAATCTCATCATGCTAATTATAAGAGGAGTGCCCGTACAAATCTCCCTTCATCTTTCTTATATTATACTCTATTGTCATGCGCAAACTTGCAAATACAATTTTATAGTACATAATAAAAATTCAAATGATTATGCCATTTGTACATAAAAAATGGTACACATGGGATTACATAAAATGGTGTGAAGAGAAAAAATTGGATGAAAAAATTGACTGTGTTTCATATTGGTAAATGTTATAGTAACATATGGCATTTTGTAATTCCTTGTATAAATATTTATGTACATGTAGTAAGACTCAAATTCCAAATGGAAAATCATTTTCTAAATTACTCAATAATAGTTTCGGAAGATTTTTTTTTTTTTTTAACTACTGAAATCTCAATAATATTTTTGTCAAACTAAAATTTTATTTATATTTAAAAAAAAATGAATAATTTTAGTCGAAAATCTTGCGGAGCAAAAGAAAAAAGAATGCCAAATTGTTGATATACAGATGTATTGATAAAACGTCCGAACGAGGAGAAAAGAATTCATGAGCACCTGATTCTATTACAACTATAGAGCATTGAGGTTGAATTGCATGTGCAACTACGGCTTTGTAAAGGGTAACACATAAATTCAATCCGGACAAAAGTGGACCGTGTGATTGCGCTTGAATTTATTTTGAAAGGCAGAAGGGGATCATGGCATGTTTGATGTATTGTGGAAGATATCAAGCAGCTATAGAGACGATTACAGGGCGAATGATCCAAAGTTTTCGTGAGGGAAATGGAGTGACCGGGTTGCTAGCTAGCCAATGAAAGGTTGAATGACGATGGATAGATGCTTGTTTAACCACATGAAGTTGAAGGAAAACTTAAGTTATTGCTTCGAATGGACCGCTTGAAACTTATATATGCAAGGTATCAAAATTTTGATTAAATGCAGTGATCGATTGTGAAAGTTTGTTCATTACGTACATTCACTATATAAGGGAGGTAGTGCCTCTTTTCTTTTCTTTTTTTAATTGTTCTCAAATCTTTCCTCTATTGATATAAATTTTGACAACTTGATGTACATTGGGGGCCGCTTGGAAGCGGGCCCCCTCTATTGTGAGGGGGTGTCATGCTTGATGTACTGGTTGTATTTGATATTTGAAAGAATCTAGGCACAAAATAAAAGAGGAAGTGGTGAAGTGGAAGTGGTGTGCTGAAAATAAAATTCAAATGACTAAGCCCCTGTTTGGTTTAAAGTTTTCAGAAATTTTAATAAAAATTAATTGTTAACTTTAACTTAAATTTAATTCTTATTTTAGCTGAACCAAACGGGGGTTGAATATACTCTTCAATTAAAGTTTAAACTTTTGTATGAGACGGTTAACAACATGCTATTAGATATTTGTGGAATACGACTATTCTGGATCAGTATTGGACATGTTAAGGGCCATTAGACAATAAATCAATGAAATAAATACAACCAATTATCTTTGCACTTTGTGCTTATAACTTTCGTTTTGTCTTCATAATAACCCAATTATGTCGAGATTGATATATTGCACCATTCACCAATACTAGTGTCTATTTTATTAACTTTTAGGTAATTTCAATATAAATAATTAGAAACAAATTAGATTGGATTGAAAAAGTTGATTAAGATCTTAGTGAGATCACCATTACTTCATTAGCTAATCATGCAACTATAGAAAGGTGGTAGGAATAGGACACGCCTCATTATAGTAAAGCACCATTAAGTGACAAAATGAAAGTACTTAGAACATAAATTAATATAATTTGCAATATCAAGAAAAGGGGAATAGAAATTTAATTTAATTTACCAAACATGTGCAAAGAGATTTGCTGATCTAACATCTTCGAACAATTGTTCTTGATGACGCCACAATTTTATTTTTTCCTGTACTGTTAGGATCTATTTGGGAGTTTTTCATCGATTTTGATCTTTTTGCATAACACCTTTTATGAGATATTAAGAAAATTGGTGATTATTAATTTTTTTAGAGCGTAGATTCTGGATTATTTAAAAATCACTCAAAACTAGTGTAGTGTAATTTGGAATGTATTTTCCAACCCCAAAATTGATGATTTTTGGCTTTTGAAATTTTCTTACAATTTTAAGTTCAATAAAACAATTATTTTTAACATACATATTTTTTTTTTCCAAAACTATCTTGTAAATAAAAATACAATAACTAAAATTTATTTATAAGCAAAAAGTTACTTTATAACTAAAAGAATTAAATTTTAAGTAAAATTTTATTTATAAGATAAAAATAACTTTTGTGTAAAAAATTGCTTATAAACTAAAAAGTATTACTAATAACACAAAATTTACTTATAAAATATGAAAAAAAAAATTACTTGTGTACAAAATTAATTTATAAATGTAATATTTACTTTAGCTAAAAAATTACTTATAACTTAGGAATTTAAATATAAGTAAATATTTATTTTTAAGTTAAAAATCAACTATATGTAAAAAATTACTTATAAGTAAAATATCATTTATAAATAAAAGATTCATACAAAATTCTCAAGCATGGATTGAATTATTTTAAAAAATTGCTACTAAAAATCACACAAAAGTGGACTCCTCATAAACGTCCAAAATCAATATTTTAAAAATAAAAATCATATATGGTACCTCGAAACTTCCAAATAGCCCCTTAGTGTCTTCTAAACCCCCTTAAAAAGGTATGTCAATGTGACATATCTAGTATTTGATATTGAGCAATAATGAACATTATTAAAAATAAATAAAGTTAAAATCATGTCATACCATTCAAAGCTTATCAATTATGATATACTAATATGTGGTTGTATTAATTGTGCTCCAGCAAGTCTACAAATAAAATAATGTTTTATCATATTATAAATTAATCTTTCATATTTTCAATATTACTTATAGAATACAAAGAATGAAAGTCCACAAGCACGTATTGTTTTCGCATTGTTTAGGTTACGATATGTTATGCGATGATTCTATCTAACGTTTTTGTCAATGAAAAATATAGTCTCACTCGACTGCATAGATACGTATTTCTTAAACACCGAAGACAAGAATTAACAATGTACATAACCTTTTTTATTTAAAATTCATTGAAGAGAGGTACTCACAAGTTATATATAAGACACTACACTTTTCAAAACCATATTTTTATTTGGTGTCATTAAGATTGAGATGACTAAGAAACAAAAATCCATTTCTTAAATAAAATTATTATTTTTCAACAAACAAAATTAATGAACCAACCGTACGTTACGTTTCAACTGAATGCCAGGAAAAATGCCAAGCCAAAGTGGGCAGCTGACGAACTAAAACTGATGAAATTTCTTATATTGGTAAGTGAAATTACAACCTTGTCCCTACATTGACAGGTGTAAAGAAGTGGGTTTAATATTTTTTTCGGTGGAAGGTTAAAGTAGGGGACACGTATTAGGGGAAATTGGGTAGGCCAATATATGCTTGCAAGCTTAACCATTCTTTCCATAAAAAGGTTACGGAGTTGCAGAAAGTCAGGACTTTTGGACTTTTTTTGGATTTTCATTTTGTTGTTTTTAGTGCCAAATAAGAACAAACAAAAAAAAAAAGTTTCATTTCTTTTTTATTTTTGAAATTTGGGATTAAAGATGTCGAATGGAAGTAAACGAGTTTGTCTCCTTGATTCGAGATTAGCACAATGGTTGTTACGTTCAATTGATGTGATCAGACACGTGTTACTGTTGAATTTGTAGACTTGATGTGATCTAAAAGTTTAAATCGCTATCAAGAAGGCAAATACTTGCCAATGGACATGTTCATTTTAAAATAATAATTGGAATATCAATATATTAGTAATAACGAGCTAAAGACATGTGTTGAAGTTAGATAAAAAAACATTACTCAAGAGGGGAAAATTCTATACGTACAGATTTTCTCCTTACAAGTTTTTATATATGTGTTGTGTTAGCAACACTTGTTTGTTTACTTCTTCTTCTTTTTTTTTCCCCTTTGTCCAATAAAAAACTATCAAATGTATTTGTTAAAATTCTCACGGTGCTTTTCCTGTATGTATAGCACAACTCCTCTAGAGGATACACACAAGTAAAGTACTACTAGAGATCTAGTGTTAGACAACGTGTTCAGACTCAACATGATTATATTTCCTCAATTTCTATCATGAAATTCTTAAAATACTACGCAGAAGTTCAAAATTATGTATTTAACATTTCACTTGCCTTGACTCGAGTGATATATCAACACATTTAAGAAGACAACTCTTAATCTCCTCTTATAAATATCTCCATGCAATATAAACCCCCCCCACCCCACTCCACCCTATCTTGGGGTGGCGGTGGGTTTTGGTGTGGTTTTTGTTGGTGGTGGTTGGTATAGTGTTGGTGGTGGAGTGGTGGTACCGATGGTGATATTGGTAGCAGTGATGTCAATAGTGATGATGTCGATGATGGTATCTAATATTATCTTTCATATATAATTTATTTTAGATTATAATCCCTATCGTTAGGCATTGATTGTATTTCGTTTATAGTAATCCTCTCAATTCACCCATGTTTGTGATTATTTCCTTGCTTTCCCTTTAATTTTGTATCATGAGCAGTGAAATACCACTGTATCTCAAGCACTATACAAATTTTTATGTACCAATTTATGTTTCAATAATAAATCAAATGTGTTTTTCTCCTCTTTTTCTATCTTTTCACCTTGTTTGTATTCACCATCCCAATTTTCTTTGAGTATATTTGGTTAAGATTTTTAAAGTTTATAAGTTAGTCAAATATCATTTATAATGGTGGTGTGGTGGTATCGGTGGTGATGCGGATGGTGGCAACCATTTATATGTTAACTGTGACTCTCCGTGACTACATTTGTGTGTGTTCAAGTATGTCTATATTGTTATCGTATGTGATCAAATATGCCTTAACTGTGATGTGGTTAGATACAGTCACAAAATAGATCGATCTGATCACGGACAGCAACACTGAAGACAAATTTGATCACAGTTAGTATCAAATAATATGGGTCGGTGACTTAGTTACAAATTAGTCTAATGTGGTCACACGCAGTTACACCAAAGACAAATTTGATCACAATTAGTCACAGATACATACAAATCTAGTCATAAACAATAAATCTGATCACAAATAACAAAGTTAGTCACAAATCTAATCACCTACAACACACCACCACTGCCACCACATAGCACCCAAAATGTTGCTACCACCTCACCACCACCATACAGATTAAATCGAATGCACTATCATCACCTGCACACACCATCATCATCATCGTACAAATCTATTTTCTAAACACGGTTGACACCTCATCACCACTACCACCTGCAAAGCTTCTGTGTTTGTAAATGTATATATAAAGAAAAATCGTTTTGAATTTCTAGAGACTTCACTCTTTCCTGAAAAGTCTCCTAAAATTGGAGATATATGTGTGTGTGTGTGTGTGTGTGTGTTATATATTATATATTATGCGCATGTTTGAGAATTTTTTTAAGAATATATTTTCTAAAATCTCATTTTCAACCACTTTCTCATAAATATAATTATACACGTATTATATAAATTTTCGTTACTTTTTAACCACGCATTTAAAAAAAAATACTATTTCATAATATAATTTACCCCAAAAATGGGGATCAAATAGGAGCTATATATTATTAATTGGAATTACCGCTTGATTTATGAAAGTATTTTATAAGATTGTTAATTGTAAAATGTGATTCTTTGTGTATTGTTTCATAATTTTTAAATATTTATAAGGGCACATGTTCTAAGATGGCGTATCAAAAAACATCAAGGATCCATTAAAAAAATCTAAAATTTACCAGTGATGTTTCATTGCATTTTACCACCCGAAATATTGAAATATAACTTATAATAGAATTGGAAATTCTCAACCGCAGTCCTAAAACATTATTATTTGTCTCGCATAGGTTCTTATTTAATTTTTTTATCTCGTTTAGGTCCCCATCTATCTTTTTTGGTGAACATTAGGACAAGTGAACATAAATCATTCAACTTTTCAACAAATAGCCGCTTAAAGGCATGTGATCCATCATGTTAAGGTTATTACTATCTACCCATAACCTAAGCTCTTGATTTTTTCAACTGACTATTTTATGGGAAGCGGAACGATTTCCATCAATTTGTCTTTACGTGCATCAAAAAGAAAGTTTGGAACCTAGTTGCAACAAAAAAAGGAACAGTGACCAAAGTGCAACAAGTCTTAATGTTTGAGAGCTATAAGTGAGAATTTCCCAATAGAGTCAAAGACAAGTTATTAGTTAGATAGCTGTACTTTTTTGCAGCTAACTATCTGGTTGCTTCCTTTGCCCTTTTTTCCTTCTTCAAATGGATAACTATGTCTGTCAGAGACCTGTTGTCTATCTGTCGGTGTGTGCCTGGGATCAGCCTCAGGCCTTTATGGGTTCTGCAGACTGCAGCCATGGCATTTAGCAAGCAGCAGCATTATGGGTTGAATGAAATCTTATCAGTTCCATAACCAATCAAACCAATTCAGGGCCCACCCAAAAATATAAGTAAATGGGGTCCTATTTCGGCTCCCAATGCTGCTTGTGCTCATCCAATCTTCTTTCCTTTTTTGCTGGAATATGGAATCGTACAACCTTTTCAACCTTGGTCCATCACACCACTGTTTTTGGGTAGACTCAATAGGAATGTGTGGTTTGGAATTTGGTAGGGCCATTTCTTTCTTATTACTTTATTTACTTTATTGTCAACTACACTTTAGTAGTCTTAAGTCTTGAGGTCATATCACTTTGTCAAACATTCCACTTAACTAGTGCATTTAATTCAAACCCATAAGATGAAGAATAATCTCTCCCTTACTCTTGTTAGACATTGTGGTGTCAAACCTAGGGTGAGCATGAGTTGGATTTGATCGATTTTTACCTCAACTCAAACCTAATTTAATATGATCGATTTGATCATAATTTAATTCAATCCAACTCGTGCACATGTTGAAATCCAACCCAACTCAATCAACTATTAGTCGGGTTGGATTGGATTGGTCAGTTTTGGACAACTTGTTAACAAAGTTTAGTAGGTTGGTTGGATTAGACGAATTTATAATTGACTCATTTATATAATATTAGATCTCTATAGTTGCAACGACCAAAAAATATGAATTATTTTGGCACTTCATGCTCGGAAATGTTACATGAACAGATTGATATTAAATTATATGAAGCCAATAAATGTGTTTGGCAGTTAAAATATTTTTGTGTTGAATGTGAGAATGTGTATTTGTTTATACTATTTCTCGTAAAATGCATTATATCCAGTTCTTATAATATTATTCTAAAAGTTTCAACATCATAACACTTGTAAAGTTCATAAATATAGTCGGGTTGGCTTTGACGGGTTTATTCGATTTTCAAGAGTTAACTCATAATCCGACCCAACCCATCTATACAACCAACCCACTCAACATGTGTAAAAACAACAAAAAAAATCGATCCAAACCGATCAAGTTGGTTCGATTTGGACAATTTTCATGGGTTCGATCGGATTTTGCTCACCTCTAGTTAAACGGGTAGATCAATTTGTCTTTGATCTAGACATACAGCTTGTGGATTCACTCACATATTGTGACATTAACAAATCAGAGTTTGATAAATGGATCGATCTACAACATTAGTTAGAAGCGTAAAATAAATGAATCTTTTAGAGCGATCCAATACAGTTTGTGTTTCTATTTTGAGCCATGTTAGGCTAGCTACTAGAACATAGAAAAATGCAACACTCATCACCGAAAAACATGTCTCCAAACGAGCCACCGATAAAAATCTTGTCATTGTCTTTCTTATATTGACTTGTTAAGACTTGTGTCACACTTATACGAGAACTAATCCAATTTACTTTTGTTTAACAAAAAGTCCTTAAAATTTAAGATAAATAATTTAACATAATATTCGATTATTTATTATCATATTTAAATTTATAGGTATGTGTTCTTATTAAGTTGGTACGTATTAGGATAAATATTCTAATACACGTCTAGCAATAAATAAGTTGTGCACCTCTACAAGAATAAACAACATTCACTCACTCACAAATATTGGAAAGTTCTAACAAGAACGAGATTCATATGCACACAAAATTAGGTTTTCAAAAGTTGATTGATTTATATCAACAAAATCTATCCAAATCTCAATAGGTTGGGCTCATTATATCAAACATTAATCAGATATTTTATGAGATGTAGTGTTTGTCACATGGTGTTCACTCATAAAGGCAAGAAATATATCTCAAATCTTTATAGTTTACCATAATTATTCTATAGTACTAGATTGAGTTGGATTGTACTATATATATAATTTCATTTCTACTTTAATACGATCTAGAATATATTCAATAAGTCACGTAAGTACCACAAGAGTAAATTTGAACTATACATTGCACAAATATAATTTTCAATAATGTAGTATTGCACTGTCCACATTCTCAAACAAACCTTATTCACCTACCTTATTAAATAAGGCTGAACAAGATAATAATGAGAATTTATTTTTTGTAAAAAAAAAAAAAAAAAAGACAAAAAACAAAAAAACCTATCTATCGATGTTGATTCTATTATCAATATCTAAACACTATTATTAACAATTGAAACAGACGTATTATTTCAACAAGAAAAATTAAGAGTTAGTGTGATTACATTAAATAATTCTAACAAGATAATAAAGGAGTTTTTCATTAATTAATTTTTGAAATCTCGCCGATTGATGTTGAGTTTGTTATCTAAATTTAACCACCGTTAACGATAAGGACAAACACACCGATTCGACCATAAAAATTAAGAATCAACAGAGTTACATGTAAAAAGATAAAAATAAAAAAGCTATTAAAAGAAGTTTGGGTGAATTAAAATTAATTTTATTTCTAAAACAAGGATGACTTCTTTTATATAATTTGTAGTTAAAATCTTTAACCTTTGCTCCTAACTCTGTAACTCATTTGATTTGACTCTGATACATGAAATACATCATCCCACTTCCATAACAGAGTGGATTACAGTTGGGTAATTTCTTTTCAAAGATTGTATGATTATTTTTTCTTAATATGGAGAGTCCATATTCACCTAAATATAACCATTTTGACTATGGTTATTTTTGCAGACATATGTCACCTAATCAACCTACAATGGAATTGGAGCACGCCCTTATTTCAAAAAAAATAATAATAATTGATTCATTAGCATGCTTTGAAAAACTTGTCATAATTTAGTGGACTTAGTTAGAGATTAGACTATTAAAAATATGTTAATTCACTTAAATAGAAAAATATATTTATGAAAGTTGTAAAAAATCTTGTTTGAAAGATATAATTTCAAGATTTAATATGAGAAAAATTAAATTTTCTCGATAATTAAATACATCATTGTTGGACAGCTAGTTGTATTGATTTACTACTAATTTTTCACGGACTATCTTCTCTTTGATTGACGGTACGTGTGATGATAAATTTCGCATGAATGCTCCCTAACTCAATTCTAAAATGACCTAACTATGCCATGAAAAGAGTTAACTTTGCAATCGTTCCTTTTGTCTTTTTCACTTACATTGTTTGGTTGGATTGTAAGAGTTTTGTTATACTGACGGTTTGTTGATATTTCATGATGTGACAGATAATTTGATCACTTATTTAAATAATACTTATTCAAATTAATGGTCAAATTTTTTACACATCATGAAACGTCGACTGAGATGTTTAAAATGAATGTCAAAGTAATATTTTATTTTATTTTGGATTGTAAACAATAAAATTCAACAATGACAATAGATGTTAATTCAAATAAATAATCCAAGTAAAAATAGAATATAGAGTGTATGAATCATGCAAGATTTTGAATAATGTTAGTCTTCGCATTCATCATTTCATCATTTCCTAAGCTATCCACGAAAGTCGAGGGACTTTTTCTTTGTCAAAAGCAACTTTTCTCTGCAAAGACCTCTTTTTGAGCAACTCCAATGGTCCAGAAAGAATATTATCCTCTATCATTGGGTACATGAAAAAATAATTATTTATAAGAGGATGAGACGATAGCGAGCACTCATGAAATATCATTTGTGGGATTTCAATGTCATCGCTAATTGTCTCGATCCGAAAAAAAGCACGAATCAGGCATATTCATGACTCGATGGGGCTCATTTTGGGGCGTCGACTCGAATCCGAACTAACCCGTGTCACAAGTCGAATCGAGCCTAAAAAAAGGTAATTTACAAAACTTAAAAAAAATTAGAAACAATTAAAAATAAGTTGCAAGCAGCTAAAATTACAGCTGTCTGTTGCAGGCAGCTGTTGCGCTGGTTTTATTGTTTTTTGAAATTTGAATCTGTATAAGAAATATTTTATTCATATATAATTTTAACTCTACCTACATTGATTGTAGTAGGTCCCAAGCTCGAAAAAATGAGGATGGTTGTAACTTTTACTTAATTTATAATGCGTATAAATTGTACAAATTTAAAAAAAAATTAAAAAAATTTGATTTTACTAATTTTTTTTTTTAAAAAAAAGGCTCGGCTCACTTTCGGCTCGAGCCTAAAAATTTTGGCCGAGCTTTCTTGGATCGGGCAAAAAAAAAAGCTCGAACCATTTTTACCTAAGCCAAGCCTAAGCATCAAATTTTAGCTCGCAGCTCGACTCGACTTATCGACACCCCTAATCGCTTGTTTGAAATGTACAATTAGAAGTGTAAATCAAGTCATATCAATACGATATAAAACGTTTTGGGTGAGGTTTGTGAATTGTGTCATGCAATGGAATCTTTCAACTCGTTGGGTTGTTATGGACCAATTTTATATAGAATAATATTATTTAGTATTAGTGGTGTTAGAATACCAATTTAAGTAACCACACTTGATAGGTCCAATTAAATATATCATTTGACTTTAATTGAATATATTATTAAATGACACTTAAGACTAATGATAAGAGTCATTGGGCATGAATAGTATTACTCTTTCATATATCTAAATTATATGTGATATGCAGCAAATAAACAAATTTAATATACTTAAAACAAACTTAAAATTTTACTTTTTCCAAAATAAGTTGAAATTTATGTGTGACAATTTTGAACTTTAAATTAAGAATAATGATATTATTCACTGCCATCCCCAAACCTGAGTTCACTACAATGTGATATAATAGCATGCTATCATATTCTAACTGGTAAAATTTTATTAAGATTGAAGATAACAAGGCTCTAAATAATCTTATTGAGGCACACAACGGCCTCCAAGTATAGTCAAAAACTAAAAATATCTCGATAATTCTATATGGGTTTAGTCGATAATTTTTCATACGAATGGAAGTATTCCTCAGCTCGATTTGGTCAGAATAGTAAAAGCAAGTACAATTATTAATATTGCTATGTATTTCCTTGAAAATAAATATTAAGGTACATATACTAAGCCCTTGTTTGGTACCACTAAAAAATCTGATTATAATTTAAGTCAGAGTTAACAATTAATTTGAATAACGCATATCATATGATCCACAACTTTTCAACCACACATTTCATCAACTTTATCAAAATTATTAAAAATCTGACTTTAATCTCTACCAAACGGGGATTAAATTGAAAATAACACGATATTCGATAGAGGGACAAAAGAGCATAAATTCGAAGACTGGAGCAGAATATAAATAACTATATCGTGAATATTGAAATACTGGATACGATTATATGATATTAAAGAATAGAAACACTTGGACAAAATTATCAAGTGTAGGGCCAATTAATTCGGAATATACTCAAAATTAGCGGTTCATGGCAGTCCAGAAATTTTTAGGCCCAATTAGTCCAGATTATCCTTGAAATGCATAGAGAAGGTAATTTATGGACGGTAATGGGCCGAGTTGAGTTGGCTTGAGCACCCGTGCTCGGCTTGTATCCATAAACTAGGTTCGATTTTTTGGCTCTTGTGTTTCATGGACCAAGCTGTCCACGAGCCAACTCTTTTTTTTTTTTTTTTAAATAATAAAACTAAACCAAAAACAAGTTGACTCATGATAAAATTTGAGTTCGATTTGGTCTATAGCTCGTCCCAATATGAGTTCAAGACGTCCATGGGTCGGATTGAAACGAGCAGAGCCAGTGAGTTTCTTGGCCTGTTTGCCACCCTAACGTGAAAATGTGATGGTGTAAGTTTCACTAGAATTATTGAGCTACCAAAAAGTGCAAAGCCGCGTCTACCATCGTATAGAGCTTGCAACGGGACTAGTTTTACATGCAAGTGACAACAAATAAGTCAGTGATCACCTCTCAAGTAACACATTTGAATTTCGAAGTAATCTCAAACTATAAAAAGAGGGAAAAAATTGAAATCCTTTTAATCGTGAAGTCCATTTGAGCCCAACATTTTAAGGCCCACTGCCCAAATGTCCCAACTGACACAGGCCGCTTTATATTTTTATTAACGTATTAATTTTTAAATTAATCTATCCTCAATTGAAATTTGGATGAATTTTGAGTCATTGTAAACTTAGATGTTCCCAATAAGATTTTAATGGATTATATAAAAATTTATGGAAAATTTGAAAATATGAAGCGGAGGTTCAAATGGATATAATTCATCAATTTGATTGTTAGTTGATCAAAGAAGTTAACTTTGACCAAATTTAAAATGGGTAAAATGACAACTTTGCTTTTATCCCTATTTATCCCTTAAAATAACTAAAATAAAAGAAAAAACCTGTTCAGCATCTCCCTTCTTTACCCCACCCACTACCATCCTAAACCAAACCAAATAAACCCTTTCGCCACCACGACTCGTCGTTGCCGCCAATTCTGACGTCCTTTTCCACGTATTTAATCTTCTTTAACAACTCTATTCACACATCCATCCCAAAACAAAATCAAACCCAATCCATTTGACCCTTCTTGAACCCACGAAACTGAGACTTGAATGTTCTCTTTTTTTAATTGAAACTGAGGCTTTTTTTTTTATCAAATCTCATTAGTTGTCAATCAATTCAACATGAGTGCATACCTCAAGCTATTTTGGGAATGGATGTCATCTGCCAAACAAAATATGGAATGAGAAGATTGCTGATACTTTTTTTTTTTTTTTTTTTT
>CAIGRN010070937.1:30394-49345 GCA_903798345.1 Fraxinus anomala
TTTTTTTTTTTTTTTTTTCCCTCTCAACATTGTAATTGGTGGGTTATCAAAATTTTGGGTCAAAAGGTTGTTCGGTTACCAAAATTGAAGGGCCGTCGAGGTTGCACCATTTGATTTTACAGTGATCAAATATTATTATGGTCAGATTTTGCTATGTTACAATGGTCGGAAGATGACTGTTGCAATTTTGCCTAGAATTTAAGTGTCCCCAACTGATTAAAATCCACTATAATCTAGATGTTCCTAATAATTCGTGGAATTATCAGAATTTCAATAATAAATGAATTTCAAGATGTTTGGATGGATTTCAAACTTAAAAATACATGTAACAAATTCGTTTTAATTAATAAAGACGTGAAATTTATGATATTTTACTTTTCAGGTATAATATTAACTTTTCTAATAAATTATACCCATTTTAAAATTAATTATAAATAATACTCATAAAATAACGTGCATTACTATGATTAGAAGATGAAAAACAAGTTAAAATGAAATTAATGGGCCAGCGTATCGCATTTATAGATAGGGAAATACTGCATTTTCTATTTAGGAGAAAAATACTTAACCCAATACCATACCAAATCTGAAAATTTCCCAACAAACTCAAACATCTTTCTACCCTTTTTTTTGGAATTTATTTCCTATAAATCCGCAAAAATTGCATTTGGATTTATCGGTTCATAACAACAAAATCTAGTGCAGATTTTGTGGGATTAATTGGGCAAATTTTGCAGTTTTTCCAAAATTGGGCCAAAGAGGAAGTATATATATATATATTTTTTTATTTTTTTTATATTTTTTTTCAAGTATAAATGATTTTGTAAGATTTTTCAAAATTTACCTCATTTCCTAGTGAGTTCGTCCAATTTGCTTTAAATTTAAGTGCATCTTTTGCACACAATAATACGTATATAAATTATATATGTTCGTGTTTGTTTACCATTCTACAATAACTTTTTTTTTCTAAAATTCATTTTTAATCACATATTGTCATAATAAAATATTTTGCACGTAAATTCAAAAAAGAAATCCTACTTTTTAACAACACATTCTTCATGAAATTACTATTTGAAAACTCAATTTTCTAAAAAAAAAAAAAAAACTCTTTTTAATGGACATCAAACATGAACATAATAAGATATCCAAATAGTAGTTCGAGCAAAGTATTCTATGACAACTTTCAAATATCTATCTATTCTAGTTGCTATTGTAAGCTTATTATTTTTGAGTGATTTGAAAATTGAATCGAGACTATTGATTTGATAGGAACACTGCAAATTGATCTAGAAAAAGAAGCCCATCCAATGAAAATCATTTAGAACAAGAATGGTCACACACCTCAAAATTGGGTAATTACAACTTAACGTTTTTACCCTTCATTACTATTGTGTAAAATATTCACACCTTTTATTTTTTTGATATTTTTATCATTAATTACACGTTTGATTGCACAAAACGTCATTTTATTAATTTACGTCCAACATTTCCGTTAAATGAACACTTGTAGTCAATTTTTTTAAAAAAAATGAGAGGATATTATTATCTTAAAACATTTTATTCCCTTTCCCATCTTCTTCTCCATTTGCCTCCCTACCCTACCTTCTACCTCATCACCTTCTTCCTCAAGATTACACAATAAAAAACCTACTCTAACCCCACTTACACCCCCTGCATACACAAAACCTTTTACACCAACCAAAATCTTGAACTATCAGCTGTACTATTCCACGAAACCAAGAATCAATGTCTGTGTTTAGTAGATAGTAACGGTGAAACAATTGGGAGGAAGAAAATGTTTTAAAACAATAATGCCTTTCCATTTTGAAATTTTTTTGACTATGGATATTCATGTAATGGAAAAGTTCGATAAAAACTAACAGGAGGATATTTCGTGCAATCAAATGTATAATTAAGGATGAAACTTTTACTCAATAAGAGCGAAGGTAAGGGCGTGCTAATTATGCCCTCAAAAATGGGTTTTCTTTATTTTTCAATATTTTACTACTACCCGTTGGACCTTAATTTCACTGTTCGACTCTTCACACTTTTGCCGATGCTTGAAGTAGGTTTCTAAAATTGTACTTACGGCGATTGAGTAATTCCTTTTTCTTTTCATGTTAAAGAGAAATTGTTTAGATCCTACTAAATTGACGAGGTCATATAAGAACAAAATTTGTGAAGTATAGATTATTCATCTACATTAAATTATAACACTTCCTTAAACAAAGTCGAATAGTTAAATGAAAAGTAAAAGCCAAAATGTTAGCTATAGTAGTTTTCAAGTCATAGAGCCTTTTGCCATGTTGGTTTTATAATAACAATGAAATTTCATTAAGTTCGTGGGAATTAAAATCAATTTTTTAGTAAATTTTTATAAAAATTGATGAAATATAAAGGTGAAAAGTTGCGTGTCTTACCAAATATGTGATTAAAATTAATTTTTAACTTTAATTTAAATTTAAATTTAAATTTTAATCCGCAGGACTAAGTAATATTTTTTTAAAAAAAGCAGGTAAAATAAAGAGTGATATACAATCAATCCATGCACTGAAAGTCAAGATTTAGAACAAAGTGACAAGAATGAGTTCTTACCGATAACTCTCTAGTCTATGTATTCTTAACGTGGGATGAGTCTGTCATGCATCCCAAATTAGTAAGCATAAACTATTTTTGAAATAAAACGTGGGAGCATCCGATATTATCCATTAACATCTTACGTGGCAAAATTAACCTTATCCAAAACTTTTGTACTTTTCCAATTTGTGGGACACGTGTTAATCTGTCAGCTCGCCACGTAGAATAATAAACTTCCAGGAGATTGGTCAATGCCTCTTTGTTAAAAGTGACAGCTAAAGCGATATAACTAAACGACAAATCGACATGTCGTAGGTGGCTGCCGACATTACACACGCATTACATTCAAAAAAGGACACGTTTATTAGAAATTAGTAAAATGTGTGAAATAATTAATAATTATTTTTTAGTAGTTTTAAATTAATTAATGTATATCATGTTTGTACATTGTATGGAAATAGGTTAGTGAGTTCAAATTCAATGTCTTGACTTTAATTAGTGCATGTCATGTTTGAGTAGTTCAAGAATTTTAATACATTTTCTCGATATAATTTGCATTCATTTAAATCACATCTTTAACACATTCTCACACGCAATCTTTTTAATAAAATGACTAGTGCATGCAAATAAACGACAAGAGGATTTGAACCAATCACGTGATCTAATCTAAAAGCATGTATCAGATCTCAACTCCTATATGTTTAAAATATTAGAGAAAAATCATACATATTTATTTAAATCTTGGTTTTCCATGGTAAAAAATTATATGTCGCGGTTAGGAGGCGTTAATTGAATTAAAAGAATTGAACAAAATTATAGAATGAAGAAATGTAAAAAAAAAATTCATTTGTTCGAGTCATCTCGATTCAATTGTATCACTTATATCAAAATAGTAAATTATTGTATGTAATGAAAGATTATTGTTTCTCGCAATCATGTATTAAGGCATATTCGAATAATGTGCTTGTATGTGAATTCAGTAATTAGAACTATGAAGTTAGGCAGTAATGGCAATTAAGCAATAGAAGTAGGGCATTTCATCATCATCATTATTATTATTATTATTTTAAAATAACTTATTTAAATACATTTATAGATATAATTTCGCTTAAGATAACATTTTATTAATCAATCTGAATATGCTTTTATTAATGTTGGTAAAATTCACCAAGTTGGTACTGTAATTTTTGTATTTTCGTCAACTAAAATAACTTTTAATTTATGAAGCTTATTTTAGAATTTTAATAATTAATATAATTTTCCTTAACAAAAATAGTTCCGAATTTAGAGTTGACGTTAATAAATTTAAATGTGAGCTTTTCGACAATAAAAATAAATAAATAAATAAATAAAATTGGAATTTGATCACGGAAATACATGGATAATTGTCAAACTTTAAATTAGAATTTTCTAGGCAGTTAGCACAAGGTTCAAAAATTGGTTTTTTTCTCTCAAGGATATTCTTGGAATCAAATTAAAAAGATCAAACTTTCGCCGTCCTTAAAGCATCTCCAAGAGATTCTTTAAACATGAGATGCTCTCCATTCAAAAAGTTTCAATTTTCAACGTAGAAAAACAATAAAACAATTTAAACAAAAGTTAGTTAAAATAAAACATAAAAAAAAATAATAAAGTTTTTTTGGGAATAGTAAAATTAAGTGTTAAATATAAAGAGTTTGTTCGAGTACTTCAAAATTTTAACTCTCTAATTTATAGATACTCTCCAAATAATAGAATATATTCTTTAAAAATAAAGAGTCTTTTAGAGATGCTCTTAGATATTGTGTGGTTTAGATATAAAGTGGAATGAGTCTGTAATCCATTCAATTACTGCCAACAAATAAAAATTAATTATTCCTTAAAACAGATAAAAGGTTAATGGTCCAAGATCAGCATGCTTTAATAAAAGAAGGTAAGAAAGATAATATATTGTAGATTTATTAATTATATTGGACAATATAATAATTACCATTAAATATTTTGTTATTTATTTGTGTCATCTCGCCTAGTTTAACCCACTAAAAATGTCATAATAACATTGTCAAAAAAAGGTCATAAAATACATTTTGCTCGTTTGAATAGTATTTTTAGGAGAATGTGTAATTAGAAAGTAGAAATTTTTTTAAATTTACCTGCAAAGTATTTTACTGTGTAAATGTAATGTTGAAAATAATCCTTAAAAAAAAAGAATTTGAAACGAAGGAAAATCAAATAGGAGCTTTATATAGTAGATTGAATGGAACTAACCCTATTAGGGAAGAAAGTAAATTTTTTTTTTAGGAATCAAACTGACTAAAAATGTTTCAAAATCGTTGATATTCTAATGTTATATAGTTGACATTCCGCTTCCAGTGAGTAGGATAAAAACTTCTCATTACTAATGCGACGAAAATACTATTAAGTAAGCTTCTCTTAATGTATAATTGTTGAAGAGACTTTAGTAGTGAAGTTTTTTATTTTTTATTCTGCCTATTTTGGGCAAGAGATCAGATCCGTATGATGTTATTAATTACAAATATGCTTTTTTATAAGAAAAAAGACAATACTTATTTTTTAAAAAATTGGAGCCTCTGATAACTCGTGGCCTTAGGCAGCCACCTACTCACCTAATGCATGAGTCGATTTTATCGAGATGGACACGAGCCATTTTTTGTAGGAGGTGGTACAAAAGCCCTTGCACAAGGATCTCAAAGTTGAGTTCAGAGGTAATCAATGTTGACATAATAGCGTTTTTACTTCATGAGGACTCTTGTATGTAATTAGTGTTACGTTACAGGTCAATATTAACTCATGTTTCTTGTAGTAATATTATTGAATAACGTCAAATTTTGATGCTAGTGTACGTCAACTCAATTTCCTCGTTGAAATAAACTCTTTGTTTTTATTTTCTCTATTCTTCTTGAAATTTTCAAATATTAAATTTTGGGATTTAGAATTAGAGCTAATTTCTCAACAAGAATTTTAATTTCCTTTTACTTACCCAATAAAATATATTAAAAGAGGCAATGGACATTGAAAATGTATAAGCTAATCCTTAAATACAAAATTAGTCAAGTCCAACTTCTAGTCAAAAGACCTATGACAAATAGGCCATAATCTAATTATATTATTTAACATAATATAATTATCACAAGGCATAAAATAAAATAAAACAAAATAATGGGTGATAAATAATTAAATAAAAAGAAGTCATAATGGAATTGGTTTCTATATACAGTTCCAAAAGATCCAGTTCCACCAATTTAAGCAAAAACAAACTCTTTTAAGAAAAGAGGAACTCGTTGAATTAGATTGAATTTGATAAAGCCAAATTATTAAATGATGTATAATAGTAGTGGTAATGAATGGATGATGATGGGGAATTCTGAGGCGGCGATGCCGGTGGGGTGGAGTCGGCAAGATGACAAGATTTTCGAGAAGGCTTTGGTGGATTTATCTGACGAGCTGGAGGAGAACCGATGGCATAAAATCGCGGATCGGCTGCCTGGAAAGACTCCGAATGATGTCAGGGCCCATTACGAGGCGCTTTTGCACGATGTGTACGAGATTGATTCCGGTCGGGTCGACCTGCCGAGTTATTACGATGACGACTCAGACACGTTTGAGTGGAACCAGGTTGAATCGAGAAGGCCGGGTCAGATCTCCTTTGAGTCGAGTGGGCATAAAACGAAGAACGAGGTAGAAAGGAAGAAAGGAACGCCTTGGACAGAAGAAGAACACAGGTACTTCGCATATAGATTTAAAAGTGCATATATGTGCTTTTATTCAATGGCAATGATTTTGAACTTTGGGTGAATTTTTTTTAATTTATATATATATTTTTGGGTATTATTTTTCTTCGAGATGAAGGGAGAATTCTAGATTCTTATTTTTATCATTTTTTAGCTTCAATTGAAAAACAACAAAAATCTTATGTTATAATAAAAAATACTTATAAGTAAAATATTACTGGTATGATAAGAAAAATTACATTATAATTAAAAATTACTTATAAGTAAAAAATAATTTTTATGTAAAAAAATGTTATAAAATAAAAATACTGTAGACAAAAATTCGCTTATAAAATATAAAAAAAGTTCCTTTTTATAAGTAAAAAAATTTACTTATAAGTTATTTAAAAATATAAAATTAACTTATAATTGTAAAATCTACTTATTAAGTAAAAAATATTAATCTAAATTTTTAAGTGAACGTTTAAATTTATTTAATTTTTTGAATTAAATATTAACTTATATGTAAAAAAAAATTATCTATAAGTAAAATATTATTTATATGAGTAAAAAAATTTTTAATAAGGGATATATACGTAATTTTATTCTTTTAAAAAACTTTCAGAACCGATGAATAATAAACTCCCAAGTATATATCTGACAGTTTTGAAAATCGCTGCTAAACCCAATCCGTTAATAAACGCTCAAAATCAGTACTTTAAAAAACGCTCATAACCTTTACGACGAAACTCCCAAGCATGCCCCTAAGGTTTTTAGATTTTGCAAGGACAAAGTTGATGAAGAATGGTTGAGCTGTATTTTATGTGAATTGGAAATCTAGAATTGGGGTTTAAGATGTGAAGGGGAGAGGGAATATTTAAATTAAAGAAGAATAATATTTTGGAATTGGGGAATGTTTTGAGGTTCATAGGACCTATATTTATCTTTTCTGGAACGAAATTTAAAGCAATTATATTGTTTTTGGGTTATTAGAAATGGTGAATAAGATTTCACGAGAAATTTGGAAATGAAATCGGGTATTTGAAGGAAAATGCTAATACAAAACACAATCTATTTTGAGATCCAAGGGCACACTTAGGGCACATTTGGCAAGGCTTAAGAAAAATCAAAAGCTGTCTTTGAGATTAAGAAGCTACTTTTGAACATATTTGTATAATTTTCTAGAATATCTTGTCCGGCTAGAAGAGCTTTTAGAGTAAATTAGATTAAGGTCGTTTCATTAGGCTTCTCTTCTACAAGAAGCATAAGCAAAAACAAAAGCAAAAAATAGGAGCTATGCCAAATGGTCCTTACTATTTTTCCTTTGCTATTTAGATTTCCATCAACACGTTTTCATTTGACGATTGATGATAATTTAAATGTATAAATTTGTCCCTCCTCTAGCAATATGGGCTTAGGTAAGGTAGTTTAACATGATACGGGAACAAACTAGGGTCATGATTTATAGTCCCTCGGTTAACAAATTGTGAAATTTTTGCACATGTATGGCCCTCCCCTTGAGTGCCCCAGAAACCAAATTAAAATAAATAAATGTGTTATCATAGAGATTAATCTTTTAGATATTGTTGACATAAGGGCTTTGGGACAGTTCTTCTAGAAATGGAAAAACAAATGCCTCTTTGACCTTTTCAGATTTCCAGTGAAACGGGCTTTGGGACAGTGTATTGCTAATTCTTCTAGAAATGGAAAAACAAATGCATCGACCTTTTCAGATTTCCTGTGAAATCTATGATCCGATTATTCATGTGACACACTGAAAGTTGAATCTTGATTATTTATTTATATGAGGTAGGATGCTTAATGTATGGAACCAGTTGTCACAGTTTAGTACGGATATAACTAAATTAAAACTTATTTATATGGGACGTACCTTTCTATTTGGCTGTGGTTTAGAAATTTTTTTATAATGAGAAAAAAGTCAACGGCGTGGTTTTGTAAATTTTTTTTTTCAGCAGATAATGCTAAATCATGATAGTTCTTTGACATTTTCTCATGCATCCTCTTGACTTTTAATTCTGAATAATTAGATGTGAAATCCTTCTGTTTGTTTCTCCTAAGTTGTGACATGATAATATCAATACATTGACTCATATTTGTAGGTTATTTTTAATCGGGCTCAACAAATATGGCAAAGGTGATTGGAGAAGCATTTCAAGAAATGTAGTAGTTACGAGGACACCAACACAAGTAGCTAGTCATGCACAGAAATATTATCTTCGTCAAACAGCCGTGAAAAAAGAGAGAAAAAGGTCGAGCATCCATGACATTACGACAGCTGATAATAGTGTAACAGTGCCTCCACCTGTCAATCTCCCCGATCAAGGAGGGTTTCAAGATTTTAGCTTTCCTATGCCAAGATGAAGAATTAAGAACATAGATAATCCTCACACATAGCAGTAGTTACCAGAAATTAGTAGCTCGACTTGTAAAGTAATATTTTTTTAACGCTGACTGTTTAGAGGATCAGATAGGTAGATTAGAGAGCTTAGTGTGAATAATACTTTCTCTTCCCTTTTTTTTTGGGTGCACAAAGAAATTTTAGATGTAAAATATAAAGGGTAATTATATATACAGTTGAAGTTTGACACTGGAATTGATTGTTGATGAAATTCATCTTTCTTTTCGTATGTTTCTCGTTTTCCATTTTCATCAGTATTTCTGGGGATTATATTTGTATATACATATCGGAGTTTTATGATCAATGTTGTGGGTTCTGCTTGTTTGGCTTTTGGAAACGAAAATTGGTGTCTGCCTAGTTAGGCTGTGAAGTGTTTTTGCCTGAAATTCGTTTTCCATCTTTACCTTCAATATTTGGTTGATTCTTGTTGAAATAGAAATAGAATTGCCACTGTAGGCAAATCAAATTTGGCAATAGATTTTTATGCCTCGTCTATATTTGGGTACTGAATTCTTAAAATGCAATGTTTGGTGATGATCTCCTGTTCAGCATACTGTGAAGAAGTAGAGCTGAGACGGGATAGAATGTACCAAACTTGATTCACGGCGTTGGCGCAGCCTAAAATTTTTGCTTGTCGGAATTTGGATTCCGAGGACTGCAACGTTGGTTGTTGGATAAACTATTAAGCTCCAACATTGGTTGTTCGTGTGGTCCACGCGAGATGCAAGCAAAAAAGAGGGATAAATAGGACTGTCAATGAATTAGATTTTGATTTGAATTCTATCCGAAGCCAATGAAATTAATGGGGAGATGGATTTAGGGTCTCTGTCCAACTCAATCAACATCTGAAACCAATAATTTATTAACTAAGTGTAGCAAATATGAATATAGATCAATCCGATCCGATTTTTTATATACTTTTTTGACTTTTAATGAAAAATGTCGAACCTGACAAATTTCAATATAACATTAATATATTATAATAAATTTTGTATTGAGATTGAGAATCCCCCCGTATCTAAAATCTTTCAGATTGGATTATCAGATCAGATACGATAATATAGCAAATTGGACATGGTTTTAAAAATTAAATATCCGTTGAATTATCGGATCGAATCCATTAATTATTTTTATTGAATCAGGTCGAATATTGGTAGATCCTGTCCATATCCGATCATTCTCCTGCCCCAGAGACAAATACATGGGCATTTCAGTCCCATGGAGACACTTGTTGAAACTGGGAAATGAGAAACATCTGGGTATAGAATGCGAGTGAGGAGTTGATGCAATGGTGGAGCCAAGAAATTATCGATGGAGGCATAAATTGGCACATATTGGTATTAAGTGATGAGTTCAGAATAACGAGCTAAATATAGTTGTTTAGACCAATTAATTACTTTTTTTTAATCATTAATTCGTATTTGATGTCATCTCGTTCTGTTTATATTTGGGCAACATTCTTTTGTAGTCAAGAGGATGGTTTTTGTATCGTTTCAATGTATTAAGGTTGAGCTTTTAAACACATCTTTTAGGTCGAAAAAACATTAAATGGCGAGTTCAAATTAATAAGCTAAGCATGGATGCTCGAAATGAATTTATAGTACTATTTTTATCTTTTAATCCTCATTTTGGTGTCAACTCTTTCGGCTTATTTTCGAATTATGTTCTTCGCTCATTGGGATACGTTCCTGTACAGTATCGAAGATTCATGGCAAACTTCGCAATGCACATTTCAAATTGAAAAACCATAAATCAGCTAACAAATTTAAATAATATGGGGTCCAATTAGGACTAGGCTTGAAAATCACAGCTTGAAAACCGACCCAGCCCGAAAAGGGTTGGACTAGGTTGGGTTGTGTAAAATAAAATTAAAATAATTGCGGATCGGGTCGGTTAACTGTTCAAAGCTTCACAAACTGACCCAACTTAGTTAAACCCTATAAATCTGTTTTATATCATTCTGTATAGAAGATGCATCGTGAACAGTGAGAGACCTAGCCTACATTTTTGCTCCTGCGAACTCTATTGTTGGAGGCCATCGATTTGATTCATTTGACAGACACCCATAGTTTTTGCTCCTTTCAAGCTCGTAATCATTTTTTTTGATGAAAGGAGAGAAACTTAAACAATCTCATGGAAATTCTCCCATAAAGAAGAGGCCGATCGAAGGTCACATAGAACTCCTAACTACTCACCATCTTTATGTAGATGTTCAATGAATTCAAGAAACTTGTTCAAAAACAGTCCAAAGAAAGACTTTGACAGGTCCATCTTCAGTTTGTGGGGTCGTAACCTGTATAATAAGTTGATAATCAACATAACTTTTTGTTAGAAACAACGGTAGACTCTTTAGATCACAAGTAATCAAGCTCCTAAATATACCACATGGGAACATTCTTATTCTCTTGAATCAAATATGTCTCTCTCTCTTCTCACTTATAATAAAATGTTTAGTACAATTGTTTAAGAAAACAATCTAAAACTTCTCCTATTTACACTAGAAGATACGAAAAAGATTAAGGGTTTGTTTGGCATGACTTTTAAAAAGTCAAAAGAAACTTTTGATATTCAAAAGCAGCTTTTGGACCCGTTTGACTAATTTTTATGAAAGTGTTTTTGCCAATTGCTAGTTAGAAAAGCTTTTAAAGGAAACTAGTTTAACGTGACTTCATTTGAAAGAAATTTTAGAGTAGGAAGTGTTTTTAAAAGTTAGTTTTTAATAAAAAAAATTACGATAGATTCTTCCAAAAACTCTTCTACATGAAGGAAAAATCAAAACAAAAGTCATGCAAAACGAGCCTAACAATATAATCATGTGGGAGTATAGTCTTAACTTATTTATTTATTTTTTTTTTTTTTCACTCATGTAACCTATTAATGACCTTGAGCTAAACCTATACTAAAATGAAGATTAATTTTTTATAATATTTTTATATAAAAATATGAAAATAAACAGTATTTTCATTTATTTCTTTTGTTTTTATATTTCATTTTTATCTTTTAATGAAAATAAAAACTTACTCTATATGCAATATAATCTAACTAATGCAAATAAAATGGAAGAAAATTAGGCTCCTTCTGAATAAACCTTTTTTATGGTCCTAACCTTCCTCGATTTGCGTGGATTTGACTTTACACCATGTTCTAGACATCCTCAAAAAATTGACTTTGCCATAAGAATATATGAATTGCCTATTTCATTCTACTGGAACTCGACTATGAATTATTCAGCTTCTTATCGACCTTAATAACAAAATCAATTCTAAGTAAATAATGAAGTCTGAGGATTGAATGATAATTTCAACTTCAAATGCTTCGTTTTCCACCGTTATGATTAATTCCTGAAACGTTTCTTCTTTAGTTGTTTTCTCGAGTTGAATGATCGGTATGTTATCCAAAGTTCAGACAATTGCAAAAGGAAGCTTTCATGGGAAGTCTCTCTTTCTTATTGAGGATTAGTGGAATTACCACTGTTGATTTTTCGACCAACATAAATTTAGGTATTTCTACCATCTTGAATCGTAAGTCTATGATATAATTGTAAGCGAGCATAAATCTTCCAAACTTATTTGGTTCCGATCCTTCTAATTGTTGCATCGCAAACAAAATCCCCACGAACATGTTCTCTTCATAATTTTTGCATGTGGATCATCTTAGAGATTTTTTTTCATTAATTCAAGAGAGACCAATAACATGAAATTCTCAATAAAATGCGTAGCTCCATAGTTTTTACAAGTTGAACTCATTTAAACCTCTTTTACACCCTATACTTAGAAGTTTGGTAAATGTGATTCCCATAATACTCGTACGGGCAAGTCATGCTTACTAATGATCGGTCTCAATCACATGGACAAGTCATCATCATCAACTTCGACAAGTTCATCATATCACCCATTTTAAATTGTCAACTACCAAAGACATCTCCCACGAGTATGTTGTCAACTAACAAAGACATCATAATTTATATATATATAGTATCGAATTTTCTGAACAAATACCAAATAAGAAAAATAAAATAGGGTAATACCACTTATAATAATGTCAATATTTTTTTTTTTTTTTTTGTGTGCAATAATATGGCTCATAAGTCATAAGGATAAGTTAAATTGAAAACAAAAAATTGCATCTACCATTTGCATATGGAAATTACAATTTTGTAGTATTTAGATGCAAATTATAGAACTTGAAAATGGCTCATATTTAATTACACCTACCATTTAGGTGAATTAATTATAATGTAATCTATTTTTCTGTCATCTTTAAACTTATTGTTTTATTTTCTAAAATAACCATTCATATTTTCTAAATCTTGAATCTTGTATCCCTCTCAGGAACAGTGGAGCCAGCTACGATCATCAAACTTACTTATGCAAAATTAGCAAAAAAGGCAAAACTTGTATCCTACCAGCCACAATCTACAGACGACAAAGAGGAAAAACCTCAAAAACTGCGGAGGATAAAGATTCGAACAACAAAATTAAATCTCCACACAAAGAAGAAATGCACAAGACTTGCTGCTGTCAAGATGGATCTTGTCCTATGATGGGAAATAATGTGCATAAATGCGAAGTGTATGATCCACCCCCGGGGTTAACGATTTTGTTTGCAGAAAACTACATCCCAGTAGTCGGGAAATTACTGATAAGGTGCCTGAAGACGAAAGTAGTGCCAGACCGTATGGATATATGCCAAACTACAGGCAAATGTACTATGGTGGAGCAAATCCGGGTTATCCTATTAGAGGCTTGTATTATCCATCCTTCACCAAAGAGGCCACAACCTCCATATGGTTACTATTAGAGAAGGCCTATGCCGTCAAGATTCTCTGCTGCACCTAGATTTATATTTTCTTCCTGATCTGCTATTATAGTTTGTAAGATTTTGAGTTGCTTTAAAATATTGTTATGGCACACATTATAACTTCAGTTTCGATATCAGCATTAATTATGCATTGTCATGTTCTCATTTTGTAGTTCACGATTACATGTAATCTTGTTTTGTAGTGTGTAAAAGTTAAATCTTAATCACAGTTGTGTTCTTTATCTTGTAGGGTATGCTTTCTAGTAACCTAAACACAACATAAGAATTCAGAAGAGCAAAATATTCAGAACATAGTTCTGTACAAGACGACATGGAGCAATAGAAAATATGCTACAAATTAGTTGGAGATCAACTGAGATATGCAAATATAATCCAATGCAGGCACACTTTAGTTAAAACGAAGGCATACACGGTAGTCATCTAATTTCAGGCAGCGAATGGACCAGTCACAAAGTCGGAATAGTCAGGAACTGCTTAGCTCAGAAAATAAGTTCAATGAATCTAACGCGTAAAACTCATCCATCAAGATAATTTATATAGTTCAACTTGTAAAAACCACATCTGAATGAGAATAATTGGAAAACCACATCTGAATGAGTATAACTGGAAAATTAGATTATTTTGGAGGCATATGTCAAGGTGAGAAACCACGTCCACTCTGATCAATAGCTAAATCTTCATGACAAGATTCAAGATTTAACATTTATTTTTCTAGGTTCAATCTACTTTTTAGTGCCGCAAGCTGTTTTCCCCACAACTAGTAATGAAAAAGGTATCATTGTTGTTCATTACAATGAGGCTCTGCTACTATTGTTGTGTTAGATATAACCCCTGTTTAGGTGAAACAGTATGAATCCTGTGTCACCCCCTCCTATTTCCCTCCTCATTTTAGGGGACATTTTAATTAATTTATACCTGCTGACATGTCTAGTTGATGTAGCTCTTTTAAGCAACGTACTTGACAGAATGGGTACAAAATGAAGACTACATCAAAACTAACATAGTATGTTTTCGTTGCTAAGCGTTTAATTACTTGTCTAATCCAATACGTATCACTGAACGCTAAAGTGTGGAAAAAAAAAGTCATGTGGAAAAAAAAAGAGTCATGATGCTATCTCAACAAAATGGTACATCGAAACTAACAAAGTATGTATGGTTGCTAAGAATTTAGATACTCCAATGTACGTATCACTGAATACTAGAGCGTGGCAAAAAACTATTTATGCAGCTGACACTAAAATTATTGAGAGTAAGGTTTTTTTTTTATTATTATTATTATTATTATTATTTTGTAACAATGAGATGCACTAATCTGCTTTTTATCATATCTGAAGCTATTTCTCGAAAGAAGTTCCTTTACTGTATATCCACCGCAGTGTAGTTTAACAACCCAAGTGGACACTATTAAAAGTTGTCTTTTGTACAATACAAGTGGATGTAAACGTTACATTTCTATATATAGAAATCCATGGCCAAATTAGATTTCCTGCAATCAATCCACAGCCGCACAGCCTGCATCTCCAAACTGTCCCATTTTTACACCTCTGGATACCATGACCTCATGAATGATAATGAAGGTTGTAATCATTAAGGGGTTGTATTTCATTGAATTCTCATAATTTCTCGTTGACATATAACTAAGCGTGCAACTACCAATGCGAAAAAAAGTAAACGATATATACGAGAAAAATTAAGGAGACAAAAAGCTTTGAGAAATTAACGAATTTACAACAACAGTGATCAACAACATGTAGCATTACCAATTGAAAATATTAACAAAGTCCCGAACTCCATAAAAGGATCAAACCTCAGCAAAAGTTTATGCAAAGTAATGCACATCATTTTTTCACAGCATTGTTCTTACCAACAGTTCACGAGTCAGTTGAATGCAGACGACTCATTTCAGTTCTTTTGATCCCCCTGTAAAAGATTCAATAAAGAAAATAAGAGACTATTACAATTAAAAAAAAAAAAAAACAGAAACATCCAACAGAATACTTATTCTTCAGATAAACAAAGTTAAGTTCTAAACTAGATATAAATTACTAAAACAGTAAGGACAGTTATTTGAGGTTTGTTTTGGGTTCATGTGTAACAATATGGCACTGACCATAGCCCATCTGATTCGGCCCCAACATTGTCTATGTTCGTACCTTGCCCAATTGGTACCAACTTTCAACTTAAGTATCTCATAAGCAAAAGGCCTTGGGTTCGAAATGTTGAGGACATGACAGAAATCCACATTGGGACGCAAAACCTAAACAGTATATAAGCTAACTCTACGGACCAATTCCTGCATGGAGCATGTCGGGGACATTAGGCCAAATCTGGTTGGCCATGGTCGTGGACCGTATTGTTATAAAAACGTGCATTTTTTTGTAACGACTCAGACCTATGCCCATCCGTTAACTTATGGGCAATGCCTGCTTTGGAAGAGCCAATGCCCATCTTATCCTTCACTATATAATCGTTTTTTTTTTTTTTTTTATTTCTTATAGAGCCGACAATATATAGTGCTAACAACTTCTGAGCCACACAATCTCACTAAGTGAATCCATTTTACTGAACTTGGTTCAATCAATTTTAACTGGATGAAACATTAGGTAGGCATGGCAGGAAAAGCACCCATTTACACTTTCGACCCATGGTACAGGCTCAAGATGTACAATATGGATATCATATGTCTACAAAGGATATGGTAGAGAAGCTGTCCCAATCCCATACGGTACTATGTCTCTGAAGCACAATAAAAACTTATGGAGGTAACTAACTATTGGTTGAATTTTACAAGTTATAACCCTGCCTTGGATCTTTCAGTGAGGAATTATGTCTCGTTAACTTTCCATGAACAAATGATATTAATTTATCACTATTAAAAAAAGACTAATTCGCTCCAGCTGGTTTCTCAGAACTCAATGACTGATTCTCCCTCTTTATTCGGTACATGACTGATCAATCAAGACATTGAACAAGCTGACAAACCAAATACTTCTTATCCCACTACATCCTGCATCAGTTTATGGACTGAAGGACGAACTTCAGAGCCTTGGAACCGGTTCCATAAAAACTTTCATGAAAAAACTCTAATGAAATTGCAATTCATATATATCTAATTTCATAACACATGGAAGCGATGAGGTTCCAAACAGTGTACTAGAATGAAAAAAGTGTCCTAAGCAAATCCCAATATTGAAGTATTTCTTCCGCTTTGAATTTCATAACTCAGATGCTCCAATTAAGATGTTAATTACTAGTAGGATTACACAAAGTGAAATCTTTCAAAGTTCTCCAGATATTCAAAAATCCAAAATGATTTTTAGACATAACACCAAACACGGGAAAACACAAAGTAGATACAAAAATCAAAACAATAATAAATCTTGAAAGAATATGTACCTTTTCAGATTTCTCCTGCTCCATCTTTTGTTTCATCTTCTCCATCCTCTCCCCCCTTGCCATTTTCTTCACGCCCCAAAAAAACACAAAGTAATGAATATTATTCACTTCAAACAGAGCACAAAATTGTCAAAAACAATAAGCCTTTTGTTTGATCCCATTGTTTCCAAGACATTGCACATGCTTATAAACTAAATACTTCTTATCCCACTACAACCTACATCAATTTATGGGGTGAAAGACGAACTTTAGAGCCTTGGAACCGGTTCCATAAATTTTTTTTACAAAACAGCTCTAATGAAATTGTAATTCATATATATCTAATTTCATAACACATGGTAGTGACGAGGTTTCAAACAGTGTACTAGAATGAAAAAAGTGTCCTAAGCAAATCCCAATACTGAAGTATTTCTTTCGCTTTGAATTACATAACTTAGACACTTCAATTAAGATGTCAATTACTAGTAGGATTACACAGAGTGAAATCTTTCAAAATTCTCCAGATATTCAAAAATCCAAAACGATTTTCAGACATAACACCAAACAGGGAAAAACACAAAGTAGATACAAAAATCAAAACAATAGTAAATCTTGAAAGAATATCTACCTTTTCAGATTTCTCCTGCTCCATCTTCTCCACCTTCTCCATCCTCTCCCTCTCCATTTTCTTCATACACCCAAAAAACACAAAGTAATGAACATTATTCACTTCAAACAGAGCACAAAATTGTCAAACCAATAAGCTTTTTGCTTGATCCCATTATTTCCAAGACATTGCACATGTTGATAAACCAAATACTTCTTATCCCACTACTCCTGCATCAATTTATGGGGTGAAGGACGGACTTCAAAGCCTTGGAACCGGTTCCATAAATTTTTTTATGAAACAGCTCTAATGAAATTGCAATTCATATATATCTAATTTCATAACACATGGTAGCAATGAGGTTCCAAACAGTGTACTAGAATGAAAAAAGTGCCCGAAGCAAATCCCAATATTGAAGTATTTCTTCCGCTTTGAATTTCATAACTTAGATGCTTTAATTAAGATGTTAATTACTAGTACGATTACACAGAGAGAAATCTTTCAAAGTTCTCCAGATATTCAAAAATCCAAAACGATTTTCAGACATAACACCAAACAGAGGAAACACAAAGTAGATACAAAAATCAAAACAATAATAAATCTTGAAAGAATATGTACCTTTTCAGATTTCTCCTTATCAGTTTTCTCCAGCTCCATCTTTTGTTTCATCTTCTCCATCCTTTCCCCCCTCTCAATTTCCTTCACGCCCAAAAAACACAAAAAGTAATGAATATTATTCACTTCAAACATAGCACAAAATTGTCAAAAACAATAAGCCCTTTGTTTGATCCCATTATTTCCAAGACATTGCACATGCTGATAAACCAAATACTTCTTATCTCCCTACAACCTGCATCAATTTATGGGTGAAGGACAAATTTCAGAGCCTTGGAACCGGTTCCATACAATTTTTTATGGAACAGCTCTAATGAAATTGCAATTCATATATATCTAATTTCACAACACATGGTAGCGACGAGGTTCCAAACAGTGTACTAGAATGAAAAAAAATGTCCTAAGCAAATCCCAATATTGAAGTATTTCTTCCACTTTGAATTTCATAACTTAGATGCTTCAATTCAGATGTTAATTACTAGTAGGATTACACAAAGTGAAATCTTTTAAGTTCTCTAGATATTCAAAAATCCAAAACGATTTTTAGACATAACACCAAACAAGGGAAAACACAAAGTAGATACAAAAATCAAAACAATAATAAATCTTGAAAGAATACGTACCTTTTCAGATTTCTCCTGCTCCATCTTCTCCATCCTCTCCCTCTCCATTTTCTTCACGTCCCAGAAAAACACAAAGTAATGAATATTATTCCCTTCAAACAGAGCACAAAATTGTCAAAAACAATAAGCCTTTTATTTGATCCCATTATTTCCAAGACATTGCACATGCTGATAAACCAAAATACTTCTTATCCCACTACAACC